>ML777803.1:714851-744550 GCA_009831015.1 Picea engelmannii | reverse complement strand
ACCTTCAAATACGGGAATATCAAAATTAACCTATACCTTGAAAGGCGAGGTGCCTCCAAAGTGGTCTCTTGATGAAGATGCGCCTGATGCTATCGGCAGGCGTTGAAGGATGTGGGAAAAATTCTCCATCATTTCGTCCCTCTATCGCGTGAGAGCTTGCTCAAGCAACAGACTGATAGGATCGTCTGCTCCGTCGATTTTATTTTCTTCCGCCATTGAGGGTTTCTTGGGTGTGAGAGAGCGATTGTCTTCAAGAGAGACAAGCTCGAGACCCAACTTGATATACTCGGACCTCATCGGGGACATGCACTGAAAAAACGATCAAGAGTAGCCTGCTCTGATACCACTGATCCGGATTATTTTCGGCACGAAATGAGAGCGGAGATATAATAAAGAAATTCACAGAGATATCGCGTATATCTAGTAATATAACAGAAATATATCAGAGATGCAACCATAAACACAGAGATACATTAATACACGATTTCTATTAATGAAAGAAATGTACAGAGACTGTAACAATACAGAGTGAAAGACTCGCTAGAATGGTGGCAACTTATCTCTGAGAAGAGATGTGACGGCTACTCGCATTCACAAGAAGATGATTACAATGAGGCTCGGAAGGCCTTTTTACAATAGACGGGAATGCCAAAAGTCCTAGACATCCAAAAACCTAACCCTAGGAGATGAAGCGCCAAAATTCATGTGGACCCCGTTTGGGTAAGTTGGTGCATCAACTTCCCGAGGTCATAACTTTTGCATACGATCTCCATTTTATGCGTGTGATAGCTCGTTGGAAAGGTATCGTCGAGGAGATTCATTTTGGGGCCTCAATGATGCCTTCGGCTATCATTTAGAACCTTTATCTCAAAAAAACTTCATTTAGGCCCTCAAAATGGCCCCGGAAGTTAAAACCTGCTAAAAATAGTAAATTGCCAAAATGGCCAGAAAACTGTTTTGATCCATTTGGAAAAGGTGGGTGGCCCCCGATATCCACCTGGATCAATAAGACATGTTAGAAAAGGAAAACACATCATTTGGAAATCTTACACATTATTTTGCCTTAGGAAATTATCATCTTAAACTATTTTTTGGAGATCAACGTTCCCCTGCTCACTTGCAGGGAGTACTAGCGCTCTGTTTCCATATTTGAGGGAGCACTGATTGGTTGAGATATTCTTGGGAAGAAGTCTCCCTTATATCTAAGGAAATCTAGAAATGATCCAAGTTGGTTTGGCTGGAATCCAAGCTTTAGTCGTATCTAAGGGAGATACCACAACTGATGGAGTCATATCCTCAACTTATTCTAAAGATAACTAAGGTGGTTGATCCTCCAAAAACCTATAAAAGGAGGCATTATCATGGTGAAGAGGAGGAGAATATCAGTGAAAAGTATTGGCATTCTGATCATGGATCGTTCGAGCAAGGGGTTGGACAAGGAGGACTTGGTGAGGTTGTTGCATCTGCATATATAGATTGTAAGTACCTTGTTACATTCTCATTAATATATGCTTGATCTATTTCCTTCAAGTTTGTGTATGATTGAATAGGTTTATGTCTTCTTGATAAATCTATTTTAAACTAATCTTGGTAGAATAGGAAGAATGCATTGTCTTTGTTGTCTATTGAATTGCAGATCTCATTAAAGGGATTGAAGATCAAGTTCAGCCTGGACCGAGCAAGGACAAGCTTTAGAAAAAGGTACATCCTCTTTTCTTCCTCTTTTGCTTTTGACTAGTTTAGCGACATTTAAAGGAATGTCAATGTCCAATGTTATCATTTTTCTGTCTTGGTCTTAGGGGTCTAGGATCCAAGAGGTCATTCACCTGTCCACAGGGGAATTTTACTACAACAAAAATTGGCGACTCCATTGGGGATCAAAGCTTTCAGATTCGGTTTATTTCCTTGGTTTTGTCTTAGCGTTTGCTCATCTTCAAATCCTTCTCATTGTATTTTTATCTTTTATACATTTGTTGTCAGTCCTGAAGTCATATCACACAGACTGATGATCAAGCCTTCCTAAGTTTTTATTTTATGGTCTGATTATTTTTCATTCTTAGAAACTCGTGACCTTCTTCCTTTACAGCTACAGCGTTGATTTCAGTATCGACGCTCCCTTGCAGTGCTTTAGGGAGTGTTGTAGCGCTCTAGTACTGATAAAGCCAGAGCACCATTTTTTGTCATTTAAAAAAAAAAAAAAAATACTCTTGTGTTTGTAAATGTGTTGAACCTACACAGAATAGATCTAGCTAGAAAATACTAGACACATTTTCAAAGAGAAATTGAGAAAGAAGAAGCAAGATAGAAAGAATGAAAGAATTCTCATTAACCGTATTCCACACACAAAGAGTGAATAATTTACAATATATATAAGCTACATAAGTAACTAATGAGTCATAGTGGTGGTATAGAGTGATTTGGACACACACCAGTAGTTACAAGAGTAAACTGCCACCTAGTCTAGTCACTCAGGCAGTTACGGGAGTGAATTGCCACCTAGCTGAGTTAACTAGTCAACTAGTCTTCAATTAACTGACTGAACAAAGAGTAGTGAGTTGGTGATTATCCCAATTTTGCATGGTGACAAAACCAATGCAACATCTAAACTCAACTCAACTAGTCAAACTGAAGTGTCAACTGAAAGAGAATATTCTCTAGGTGGAATATTCTCTCCTAAAATATAGGAGACTGGAAAATGACTAATTATGACTAATAAACAAGGTATAACCTTAGGAAAAATAAATCCTAGGTGTGTTTGAAGTAACTCCAACAGTGTTAGGTGTCATCTTTTGGTTTCTTCTTTCAGCTCAGGACTTGTTCTATCAACTTGTGTCTTCTATAAAGCTTGCAACATGTTCCTTGTTAATATTTTTTTTTATCTTTGTTTGGATTTTTTAAACGTATTTCCTTGTTATGAAATCACTCTTTATATTTGATATTTCAGGTTCATGTTTTGATACTTTCTCGTTCATATGATCGTTTAAAAGTTATCACAAGGAAACTAAGAGATCTTTGTATTGTTCTAATTGGTTTTTGATCTTAGTATCTTTCCAAGAAAATTTCTTATTTTGGCTTTGTTTTTGAAAAGTTTGGATTTGTTTTTACTTCTTACTTAATTGTTGTGAGAGTTTTCTTTTTGTTTGTATGATGCTTGCTTCTGATTGTCTGAAAACCACAATAGTGAAATTTTTTGGCATAAGAAGCATTAACTTAAATCAATTCATATTCATATTGAAACGAAAAGATACTTTTTTGTGATTGGTTTTTGGATATTAGAAACAATTTTTGAATAATTTATCTTTGAATTGGATTCTTGTTGAAAACAATTGCATGAAATCTCTGCATTTTTGTGTTTGATAGTGAAAGAAAAAAACCTCTTCTCCTTCCCGTAAATAGAAGTTCATTGAAAGAAACATTTGCTTATTATTTTTCTTTTGCTTCTTTGGGATTTGATTCGTAACATCATCAGTTTCACTCTCATTCAGCTCTGAGTAAAGAACAACCACAAAAATAAACGCTAATTAAAATCGATCTAGAAACTTTTTCTTTTTAGATTCTTCCACCAACATTAGCCTACTATTAGCGCTTTGGATTAGGATATGACTACAACTCTCCAAAGAAATAAAAAAAAACTTAGCATCTTGCGATAGGGAGAGAAAATCCAATTTTCGTATAAGCATAGCTGGGATCCCCCTCTCACACAGGGGTTACGCATGAGGTCGCGTTCGAGAGAGCCATGAATATTATCCCTCCAAGGTTTAACTGTTCATAGTAGTAATATCGTATATTGGGGGTTCTTATTGAGGTCCAACTGTCTTCATTTGATCTCGGTGCTTCGTGAATTCTGAATCCATTCAGGGTCCTCTAAAGTTCTACCAGTCCACTTGTCCTGAGTTCTCTCGAAGGACTTCAGACTTGTTATCCTTCCCATACGTTCGGACTAGACTGTCGACTGTATCCACCTAGAGGTTGACTGTGAGTTGGGGTCCTTAGTAGCCATAATTGTTAGGATCCTCACATAAGGTGACGGTGAAGGGAAGTCTTTGTTGTACCTAGAACAGACATTGGTCAAACTTAATCGGGCTCCTTGGAGGGTAAATCCATGATTATTGTGTGGAAGCTTGCACCAAGGCATCAGTCCGTTAAGCAATTTGTCAATGTAACTATTCCACCCACTCATATCATATCCCCTTCTCAATTTGATCATGCAATGTTGGATTTCATCACCAACTAGTACGGTCATTGAGAGAAGGTTTTGTTTGCTTGTTGGTTTTTCTAGATTTTTTAGCGTGTGTTGTTGGTTTATTTAATAATTTTTCAAGATTGAGACTGTAGATGATAAAGGTCTTCGTAGATCACTTAGGATGAAAGGGTTTCCTCCATAAGGCTATGAACCCTTACCTCCTAATTCACCTGAAGACATTTACCATGAAGAGGTAGAAAATATCTCCGACATTGGGAGCGTTGCTACTCCTTTGTTAGAAAATCCTGAAAGCACCTCGGTTACGGTTGAGGATTCCATTCTTCATACTACCCTTGTGTCATAGGCTCCTCTCGAACCACTTCTTGTTCAATTGGACTCGTTTGGTAACGTAATAGAAGAGGAAGTTCAATGTCTGTTGTCAAGGACATATACTGAAACACAGATGGAAGACACACAACGTAATTATAATGAATACATAACTCGTGTCCGGTCTGTTGGCATGGTAAATCCACCATAGATGCATTTTTGTTCCATATGGAGGACTCCATCGAGACGTGATCTTTATGAAAATTTTAACTTTAGTCGACCACCTCTTGATCCTCATGACCCTCTTTCCTCTGTTGTTGCTGAGGAAGGACTGTTCGGTCAAACTATTGATCGTCCCATTGAAAAAGTAGTCGATCATGTTGTTACGTCAGCACAAATCCAAATTAATGTTGGAGTCATAACACCTAATCATGCACAAGGTACTTCGACCGTTACTCCCACCACTACAACTCCTTATGTTCCAGATAATCCTATTGGAACACCTTTACATCAGAGAATTCAGACCCTTTCCATACACACACAATCAACTACAAGACAAATCCCAACTAGGGGGAAACCATCATCTAGTGGGTATGTCCCTCCTGGGGGACATCCACCCTTTCACATACATGCTAGGGGACAACCCCCTTTTATTGGTCACACCACATTTGTCACACAACCTATGGTAGGGGGGAAACCCCCTTTTGTCGGAAACCCTCTCACAACCATGGGGAGTACCTAAAGGAGGTACATTTAATCAACCTTTCCAAGGGGGGAAATCGTACCATAACCTATAAGGAGGAGTACCAAATCATGTTTCTTCCAGATTATATTTTTTAAAACCTTATCCAGGTGTCCCAAATCCCACCTGGGTTCCTCATGGACAAAAAAGTTATCCTCCCCAAGGGTCAAATGTTTACCCTCCACACAGACAAAATATTTACCCTCCTCAAGGGTAGACCATTTATCCCCCACAACCTAATCAATCGAATTATACTCCTCAAAATCAACCGAGTTTCCCTCCACTCATGAATGTTACTCAACAACAATCAAATCCTTCCTATACCGGTCAACAACAACCATATATGGGAGGGCCTACTGGATACAATTATCCACCTCAACCATTTTATGGCCCCGATGGTGTCCCTATGTCGTATAAGTATCACCCTCAGGTTAACCGACAATTACAATTCCTCTCGACGCTGGATATACCAAATTTGTCTCGATTGAAAAATGATCCCATATTACATTTTTCTTTTTGGTCGGTAATTCCTACTAAATTACCTTCTGACATCCCCAAATTTGACGGTAAACCCGAGGAAGACCCGAACAACCATGTTATGACATTCCATCTATGGTGTTCATCAAACTCACTGATGGATGATTCTATACGTTTGCATCTTTTCCAATGCACACTCACGAGTTCTGCAGCCAAATGGTACATTGAAATTCAATGCGGTACCTTTCAAGACTTCAACTCCCTAGCTATGTCCTTTCTCACACATTTTCAATTACCCATCTGTTACGAGATGGGTACTGAAATCTTAACGTCACTTCGTCAAATGAACTTTGTACATATCTCTGATCACATTCATGAGTGGAGTTGACGACGAAGGTTGATTAAAGAGACCATTCCTGACGAGTTATTAGCTGAATTGTTTACTAAATATCTTTTACCCCCAATTTATCATGAATTATCCATGGGTGGTGTGGTCACTGAGGAAGAAACCATTGCTCTAGTTCAATATTTAGATTTTCTTTACTCCTAATATGGTACATTGTATGAGTTGATACCAAATGCTCCCCGGACTTCTACCGATCCATCCAAACCTTCTTCCACGGCACATGCAGATGGCATCATCGGTACCATCAAAACCCAATCTTCATCACAATCAACTGGAACGACTAATCTCTCTAATTTTGAACCCGTCACCAGTTCAACTTCACTCTCCTCTACCTCCCCCCCCAACTCAAATCTATAAGGTGAATGCAGTCCAATCTACCTCTTCGCAACAATCTGAAGGTAAGAAGAAAACAAAAAATAAACCCAAAAAGAATAATAATAATAATGAAAATCCAAAAACACAAACTCCACCACCTACTCCTGAAAAACAACCACAATGAAAATTGAAATTCCCATGTCTCATTTGTGGTGATGATCATTACACTCGAGATTGTCCTCATTGTGATGAAGTTGCAAAACTTTTCAAAGGGAATTCCCAACCTGTTTTGTCACGACCTTCTCACCATCTTTCTTTTCAAATTGACGTGGTTGTTCATAACCAACACATTCACTACACCATATTGGATGAGGGAGCTTCAACTTGTGTCATGTCGTTAGCATGTTGGAAAGGATTAAAATCACCTGCACTTAACCAATCCCCTACAATGTTATGAGCATTCAATGGGCAAGGTTTTTGTCCTCACAGACTCTTGCAGTCCTTAGTTGTTCAGTTGGGAGGCAAGACTGTCTCTATCGATGTAGAGGTAGTCTATGCTCCCCTTGATTACAACTTGTTGTTAGGAAGAAGTTGGCTATATTCCATGACTCTCGTTGCTTCATCGATGTTTCGATGTGTGCAATTCCCCTATCAAGGTAAAATTGTCACTATCGGCCAGTTAGATTACTGCACCCCTGATGCTCGCACTCTCGCCACCAACAATATTCCTTTCTTGGGAGATAGTAAGATCACTTATGAAAGTGTTGGTGTAGGTATTTTAAAATATTCTTCCCTTATGGGTAATTTTCCTGCACCACTTCCTCCCACCACACAACACATTGCCATGATCAATATGATATTGACTATGGCATATCAATATTTCGAATCATCTGATCCTTGGGTTGTTCCTAGTGCTTTGGAATTTGATGCACTAGGTGATGCTATGCCACTTATTCCTATTGAGGCTTCATACGATGCTATCCAATGTGCCTCTCCCTCTTTGGAAGACCAACATCTATTGGCATCCAACACTTATTCATTGTCATCTTGGTTGGATTACTTATCCTCTTCTTTCGACTATATTCTATGGATTTTTCCATCGGATGAATCCATTATGGAAATTCTTAGTATTGACGAGGTACCTTGGGATGACAACAATCATCGATCATCTTTTCTCCCTAGTCTAGATGAAATTGAGGAAGATATACACTCTATCTCCCCCCCCTTGATGTTGTCGATTCTCCCCAATCTCCTATACTTACCTAGGATACTACTTTCGAGGGGAATTTAGGCAACATATCTTCTACCATCACTATCTATATTTCGATCAAAGAAGGTATCATGGAAACTGTTCATCTCAGTGATAATTGTTCACCCGAGGAAGTGGAATATTACACCACTTTATTTAAATAATTATGCGATGTCTTCTCTCAGAGTTATGAGTAAATGTTAGGGATCGATCCATCGATTATTGTGCATGAGATAAAAACTTAACCAGGCATTAAACCTATACAACAAAAACTTCACCCGGTTCATCCTAAGAAAACTGCGGCCATAAAGGCAAAAGTTGAAAAACTGTTGAAATCTGGCTTTATCTATCCTATCCCCTTGACAGAATGGGTTTCTAAAATTGTTTTGGTTGTTAAAAAACAAGGAACCATTTGTGTTTGTGTCGATTATAGGGATCTCAACAAGGCTTGTCCAAAAGACAATTTCCCTACACCCTTTATCGACTAAATCATTGATAATTGTGTTGGCAACGTTATATTTTCTTTCATGGATGGATTCTCAAGGTATAACCAAATTGATATGCTTCCATGTAATCAACATAAGACAACCTTCATCTTCCCTTGGGGGACATTCGCTTATCGTAAAATACCCTTTGGCCTTAAAAACATTGGTGCTACTTTCCAGCGAGCCATGTCGTATGCCTTCCACTATATCAAACAGATTGTGGAGCCTTACCTCGATGATTTGCCCGCTCATTCGTCCACTTGACAAGACCATATTGGTCATTTACGGGCCATTTTTCTTCGATGTCGGTTTTACCATATCCGTTTGAACCCTCGCAAGTGTATTTTTTCTTTTGAATCAGGTTGACTCCTCGGATTCATTGTCTCCAAAGACGGGATTAGAGTGGATCCCTTGAAATTCAAAGCTATTCTTGCTTTACCGCCTCCCAAAAATCTAACCCAACTACAAAGTTTGTAAGGGAAAGCGAACTTTCTTCATTGTTTCATATGCAATTACATCGAAATCACTAAAGGATTTATGATATTGTTGCAGAAAGACACTCTTTTCATCTGGGATGACACTTCTCAATGCTCTTTTGATGCTCTTAAGCACACATTAACCCACACACCTCTCTTGCATCCTCTGAATTATGCTTGATACTATATCCTTTATTTGGCTGCCTCTACTTCCATTATTTCCATGGTGTTAGTTCAAGAGGATCCTTATAGTGACGAACACGTGATCTACTATCTGAGCAAGAGTCTATCTGGTCTCGAGCTCTAATATTCACACGTTGAAAAGTTGTCTCTGGAAGTCATCATTTTCGTCCAAAGGTTTCGATTACATCATGTTACGCATTACCACATTCATTGCAGACTCGAACCCCATGTACCATATCCTACCACGTCAAATCCTTGGGGGAAAATATTCCAAATGGATCATTATTCTTCAAGAATTCGATCTCGAGTTTTCCAAATCAAAAGTTAAAAAGTCGTTGGTTTTTGCGGAACTTATATGCGATCTTCCCTATATTGATGAAGATATTGAGCCCAATGATTATCTCCCTGATGACTCTCTATTCCTCATTATCACTTCAGGCCCTTGGTATGGAGATATTCTTCTATATCTTCAAACCCAACGTTTCCAGCCTGATATCTCCCATGAATATAGTCATCGTATTCACCACCATTCCAAACACTACCTTATCATCGGCGACACATTGTATCGTCGTTTTATTGATACTGTATTATGACATTTCTTAACCCACGATGAGGATGAATGAATTTTTAATGACTATCACATTGGAGCTTGTGGATGTCACCTTTCTGGGATGGCTACAACCTAGAAAATCTTATGTGTCAGTTATTTGTGACCCTCCATCTTCAAATATTCTATTGAGGTTATCAAACGATGCCCACCCTGTCCATTTTTTCACAAAAAGGCACGCACCCACCCTGCTCCATTGCATCCCATTGTCGCCATCGACTCCTTTGCCAAATGGGGCATTGACTTTATGCAATGTAAGCCTACCCCATCCAGGGGGCATGGTTATATCATTGTCGTCATTGATTATTTCACTAAATGAGATGAGGTTATACCTACATTTCTTAACGATGGCCGTACTACAAATCTATTTTTTTTTAACCACATCATCACTCTCTTTGGTGTCCCACAATCCATTGTCACCGATCACGACTCACATTTTCAAAACTAGATGATGAGTGATTTGCATTTCAAGTTGGGTTTTCACCATGAAAACGCATCCCCATACTATCCTCAAGAAAACAGACAAGTTCAAGCTATCAACAAAGTCCCTAAGACCATGATTCAACGCATGGTGGGGATAAACAAAACTTCTTGGCACTTGCAACTTTTCTCCACCCTCTAGTCTTACTGCACTTCAGTGAAACCTGCAACTAGATTCACTCCATTCTAGTTGGTATATGGCGTCGAAGCAGTGTTACCAATCAAGTGTGACATCCCTTCATTGAAACTCATCATAGAACTCCTTCCTCACACCTCTGTTGAAGAGGAATGATTCCTATATTTAACTAAGTTGGATGAAACACATTGAAATTCTTCTCTCGTCAATGAGATGTATCAAAAATGAATGAAGAGTCAATATGACAAATCCGTTCAACCTCGTACTTTCGCAGAAGGGGGTCTAGTCCTTGTTTATGACCAGGCTCATGATAAGATATGGACATGAAAGTTAGAACCTCTATGGCATGGACCCTATATAGTGAAATGTGTATTACATATAGGTTCCTACGAGCCAGTTGACTACGATGGAATATATTTGGGTGAGCTCCAAAACGGGCTTTACCTCAAGAAGTACTATGCATAGAACATATGACATGTGTTCTTTGTACACTATTGTACTATATTTTTTATTTGGTGTGTATTTTCTCTTACGTGTAAGAGTTTTATTTTAGCCGCTTATACTTTGTCTTGTGATTGCATGTGTAGATGACATCTCCCTTTCCCAGCTTTGTCGGGTTTACGGATGGCGCTAGTCGACACACCCAGAACATTGCTTCTGTAGCTTGGGTCATTTACCACTCTGATGAGTTGGTGAGTTCAGGAGGTATTTGCCTAGGATCGACAACCAATAACGTGGTAGAATATCACGTTGTCATTGGACTTTTAACCAAGGCTTCCTCTCTAGGTATATCTCATTTGATCATCAACCTAGATTCTCAACTCATGGTTTGTCAACTCAGTTGATTTTACATCGTTCGCAACCCTGTCCTATTGTGTCTCCACCTAAGAGTTTGTTGTCATGAAAGAATGTTTGAATTTACACAATACATACACATACCAAGAGAACTCAATGCAACATCATATTCTCTAGCAAATTATATTTTGGATCAGGATCTCGCGCATAGATAAAAAAAATAAAAATGAATCACATGTACATTAAAAGACATCACACAAGATAAATTATAACACCATTGGCACCACAAAACTCGAATATATATATAAAATGCGTCACAACAAAAAAAAATTAACATCAAAGAGTACATAATAGGGAAAAATATGGGCCCTCATGCCCATGATATCATCATGAAAATACTACAAAATATATGGAGTATCCTAGTCCTCCTGCACCACATTGTGCTCTAAGAAGCACACCACTGCACCGGCCACTCGTCGGAGAAAGTGGTTCAAACTCTTAGGAAACCCTATTGTATGCCTCTGCATATGAAGAGGTACGTCTCACCTCCTGAGAGGAGGGGCACCCATAGTCAGACCTTGGAGATTCCTCTCGACCTCCTGGAGTCCTCCCACTGCCACCTGATGCTCCATGGCTAATCTGCATGATGAAACAAAACATTTGTTAAAATCCCTCTTTGTAGACATAAAAATAATATAAAATATAAAATCAAAAATACATGACAAGGTTTCGTTTCGTACCTAACACATCCTAGTCAATTCCCTCAGGGAGCACTAAGTCCACACTGCCCTGAAAACCCACTCTGGCATATGGAAATTCCTCAATAACAATCAATTTCCTTCTCCACCAAGCGAATAAGTCAGCTATGAACTTGAACGTTGAGGCCTCGTTTCCCAATCTCGGGGACAAACTAGTCCATCTTTCCATATGTGGCTCTATCTTCGGTCGTGCTATCAACGCAATTTGTGGCTGCATATGGGGTATTCATTCCAAAAAGAATGAAAATAATAAATATCCATAGCCAAACTACTTATGCCTTCCAATCTTTCATTTTGTGATATGTTCCTTCATGTTCTAAAGGAACCCCGCACTCCAGTTAAATAATTTGGGCTCCACACATTGTAGAGCATAAGACATTTGATATTTTGAAGCTAGGTGAGCACTCGTACTACCTGCCAAGTTGGTAATGGAAAAAAGAATCGATCTCAATGCCAAATCCCTCACATCCTTGATCATGATTCATCCCCCGACTAATCGAGATCCTGGAATATAGTGGTCAGCCACATATACCTCGGTGGGCTAAGGAGTTTCCTGATGCTTAGAAAAAAGGATAGGAGCCCGTCTCCTTGAGAGGCCAGTCAAAAAATACACATTGTTGAGCTCAATTTCGATAAATTGTGGTCCAATACGGAATTCTTGTTCGACATCATCACATAACCCAATCAGGTACTCAAGTAACAAAACCTCTTTCTTCATTTTATGTAGTTTGAAATACTTGAGGATACCAAAGTTTCTGAAAGCATCCCTTGCATTAGGGTTTTGCAATGCGACGATATCGTCGAAATCATGTTCACGTTCCTTCCATTCAATCATGGCTATGATCTGTGCAAACTGCAAATAAAACTATTTAAATGCCTTTAGTCAACCTCTTATAGTAAAAAATCGAGTATTTTTAGCCTAAAAAGAAAAAATAAATTGGTTCTGCGTCGGCACTCCCCTGAATCTATACAAAGAGTGCTAGCGCTCTGTAGGTACATGCACCAAGGCACTGAAAACTCGATCAATGCTCCCCTCATCCCTTTGAGGGAGTGTTGATCTAGTTCGGCGCCTAGGGCTTCCTAAGGAGCCCATAACACCCTAAAAACTGTTATAAAAAGAGGATCGCAGAGAAATAAAATAAAACAAATGCGGAAACAAAACACAGAAGATACACAATACAATAGAGACACAGATTTACGTGGTTCACCCAGTGTGGGCTACGTCCACTAGATAAATTGGTAGGTCCTTCCTTTATTATTATCCATCAAATGAAGGGATACAACCTATAGAAAAACCCGTTGTAACTTCCTCTTCTTTATCTCACAGTCTCCTATCTCAGAATAACCTTTTCTCCATAATGCATAGCCGCAATACATTTCCCTCATAATGGAGGGTTACCTTCTAGGGAAAAAACCCTAACATAATTTCTACCGTTAGAACTGCAACTTTATAATGAACGGTCCATATTTACAATGAAATTACAATATACATTTACACTCTTCCCCCTGGACCCCACAGAGGGGGTGCCCCCCTCTGCACTCCCCCACGTGGAAGAGTGTACATACTTCTGGGGCGTAAAGTCTTCATGGGGTATAAACACGACTAAAAAACACAAGACCTCTAAATCAAGAAGATAATCAGGCTCCACAACCAACAATCTCCCACTTGGATACTGATCTCAACAACTCCACCGTTGTTGTATATGCTAGACTCTGAATCTTCTTGGACCTGGCAAATTTCTCATCTTCATCTTCATTCTTGAAGACCAACTGAAACTAAGAAAGAACTCAGTTTCTCTCTGGTTACTCCCTTTGTTAACGTGTTTGCAAGATTTTGGCTAGTGTGTATCTTTTCCAACTTCAAATTTACATCTTCCAAGGAGGATCGTATGTAATGGTACCTCAACTGTATATGATTAGTCTTTGAATGGAAGGTTGAGTTCTTTGAAAGATTAATTTCACTCTCACTGTCACAGTACAACCTATTATTCTCCTAATTCTTTCCCAATTCCTCCATAAACCTTTGTAACCAAATCATCTATTTATTAGCCTATGTAGCAGAAACATACTCTGCCTCTGTTGTTGAAAGTGCAACAACCTTTTGCAATTTCAAAATCCAAATTAATGTTGTTCCACCTATAGTAAAAACATACCCTGTGGTGATCCTCCTACTATCTTTATCACCTTCCATATTTGAATCAAGATATCCCTGTAGAAAAGTGTCTGAACCTCCAAAACATAATGCATGAGTAGTAGTACCTATCAAATACCTGAGAATCCACTTTACTGCCTCCCAATGTTCTTTACATGGATTGTTCATATACCTGCTCACAACTCCCACTGTATGTGCAATATCTGGTCTTGTGCAAACCATTGCATACATCAAGCTGCCAACTGTTGATGAATAAGGGACCCTGGAAATGTATTTTATCTCCTCCTGTGTCTTGGGACACATTTCCTTAGTTAAATTGAAATGGCTGGCCAAAGGTGTACTAACTGGTTTTGCATTCTGCATTCTAAACCTCTCCAACACCTTCTTTGTGTACTCACCCTGAGACAATGTCAATTTGTGATTTTTTCTGTCTCTTGTTATTCTCCTGCCAAGGATTTTCTTTGCAGCGCAAATCCTTCATCAAAAATGAATTGGCTAATTTATTCTTGAGAACATTTATATCCTTCATATTAGACCCTGCAACAAGCATGTCATCTACATACAATAGCAAGATAATATAGCTTCCATTTTCTAGCCTTTTAAAATAAACACAGTGATCAAAATGACATCTACTATAACCTTGTTTTGTCATAAACATGTCAAACTTCAAATACCACTGCCTTGGATCTTGCTTTAGGCCATACAAGCTCTTCTTCAACCTCCATAACAAATTCTCCCTCCCTTTGACCTCATACCCCTATGGTTGCTGCATATAAATCTCTTCCTCCAAATCCCCATGGAGAAAATATGGTTTTACATCTAACTATTCAAGATGAAAATCTTCTACTGCCACAAGACTTAAAATAGTCCTAATTAAATTCATTTTAACAACAGGAGAAATATTTCATCAAAATGTATACCTTTCTTTTGTGCAAACCCCTTTACAACAAGTCTAGCCTTGTACCACTTTATTCCTCCATATTCTTCCTTCAACTTGTAAATCCATTTATTCTGCAATGTTGTTTTTCCTGCAGGCAACTGAACCAAGTCCCAAGTATGTTTATTTACCAAGGAATCCATTTCCTCTTTCATGCCTTGCTCCCACTTCTTTTTGGTGTCTACCTGCATTGCCTCTTCATAACATTCTTGTTCACCGGAATCAGACAACAATAAATAATACAAAGGATAGTATCGTTCAAGAGGTATACTTATTTTGGTAGATTTTCTAACAACACTTGCAGGTGTTTGAGGTACCTTCTGCTCGTATTTTTGTACATTTTGATTTTCTGGTTCCTTTGGAATTTCTTTTTCAGTGATCTCATCAAGGACTGTGTATTCTTGTTTTTGTTTTTCCTGTTTCTTTCCCTGCAACTGATCTTTGTACATGAACTTCTCATTGAATATGACATCTCTACTCCTAATGATTTTGTTATTTTCATAATCCCATAAGAGATAACCAAAATCATTAACACTGTATCCAATAAAGGTACACTTCTTGGATTTTTCCTCAAGCTTTGTTCTATTTTCTTTATCAATATGGACAAATGCTTCACAACCGAAATTTTCCAAAAAATAATAGTTTACCTTTTTTCCTGTCCATTCCTCCTCTAGAATTCTACCATCCAAAGAGATTGAAGGTCCTCTGTTTATTTAGTAAACAATAGTATCTACAACATCTGCCCAGAACTGTAAGGGCAAACCAGCGTGCAATCTCATACTCCTTGCACGCTCCATGATTGTCATGTTCATCCTTTCTGACACAACATTTTCTTATGGTGTTCTTGGAACTGTCTTCTCTCTATGAATCCCATGGTATGAACATTAATCATCAAACTCCTTACTGCAATATTCACCTCCTTTATCTGATCTGAGACACTTCAAACTTTTTCCTGTCTCATTCTCAACCAAAGATTTTCATTTTTTAAAAGTATCAAAAACATCAGATTTTTGTCGAATGCAATAAACCCAAGTTTTTCTAGTTGCATCATCAATAAAAGTAACATAATAACGAGAGCCACCAAGAGATGATACTTGAGTTGGTCCCCATACGTCTGTATGCACAAGCTCTAACCTTTCATTCTTCTTTTCTTTTCCGACTCTGATAAATCTAACTCTCTTTTGTTTTCCATAAACACAATGCTCACAGAAGTCCAAATCAATTTGTTTAAGATCTGGCAACAAATTTGTTTTGTGAAGTATCTGCATTCCCTTCTCACTCATGTGTCCCAGCCTATGATTCCATAGTGTTGTATCCACTCCTGTAGAAGCTAAAGATATAGAAGATTTAGTATTACCAGTACATAAATACAATGTACCTACCTTCTCTCTTTTTGCTATCACCAATGATCCTTTGATGACCTTCCACGTCTTATCTGTAAATATGGATATACAACCTTCACTTGCCAACTGCCCTATTGAAATTATATTTTTCCTTAAATCTGAAACATGTCTTACCTCTTTCAACAACCATTGATTTCCATTGTGTTGCTTTATTTTTACCTTTCCCATTCCAACAATTTTTCATGGTGCATCATAGCCCAAATGAATCTATCCAAAATCACCTTGAACATAATCTAGAAAAAAAATTCTATGGGGTGTGGCATGACATGAAGCCCCTGAATCTACTACCCAAGACTTGGAAATATTATCTACAGAAAGAATCAAAGAATCTTGTAACACATCACCTATTACATTTTATTCCTGATTTCTCTCATGTTTTCCATCTCTTTGTTTCTTTGGAGCTCTGCAGTCTTTCTTAAGATGTCCTTTCTTCCCACAATTCCAACACTCTATATTTCCAAGTCTGGATTTGGATCTGCCCTTCCTAGAATTCCCGTGGTTCCCTGATCCCTTTCCTCTATCCTTTTGTCTTCCCCTATTCTCCATGTTCAATGCATTACCTAATGTCTCACCTGTTCTTTTCCGTCACATTTTCTCACTAAGGATAACACCAACAACATCATCAAATTTTAAAGTATTTGAACCAGAGACAGAGTTACTTACATCCATGACCAAGCCATTCCATATTTCTGGCAATTAGCACAAGATTAGAAGAGCCCTAACCTCATCATCAAAATCCACTTTTACAGAACTTAGTTGATTAGTAACCGTATTAAATTCATTTAAATGATCTGCAACAAACCCACCTTCTGACATCTTCATATTAAATAATCTCTTCATTAGAAATACCTTATTGGATGCCAAGGGTTTTTCATACAGTTTAACCAACGCTTCCATCAGATCCTTCGTTGTCTTTTCTTTCGAAATATTGAAAGCCACCGACGCTGCCAAGCTCAGTCGTATCGTTCCTAGAGCCTTTCTGTCAAGAATATCCCATTCTTCATCCTTCATGGTCGTCAACTTCTTTGCTACTCCGCCCAATGGTAGGAATAGATCCTTCTGATATAAATAATCTTCCATCTTCATCCTCCATAACTGGTAGTTTTGGCTGTTAAATTTCTCGACCCTAAACTTTCCATCTTCCGACATTGCTCCCACTCGAACTAGGAACCCTCTTTTCCTGCGAGTTACCTTTCCCTATAATACCAGTTGTTAGAAAAATAGGATCGCAGAGAAGTAAAATAAAACAAATGCGGAAATGTAACACAGAAGATACACAATACATAGAGACACAGATTTACCTGGTTCACCCAGTGTGGGCTACGTCCACCAGAGAAATTGTCAGATCCTTCCTTTATTATTATCCATCAAATAAAGGGATACAACCTACAACAAAAACCATTGTAACTTCCTCTTCTTTCTCTCACAGTCTCCTATCTCAGAATATCCTTTTCACCATAATGCATAGCTGCAATACATTTCCCTAATAACAGAGGGTTGTAGGGAAAAAACCCTAACATAATTTTTACCGTTAGATCTGCGACCTTATAATGAACGGACCAGATTTATAATGAAATTACAATATACATTTATAAGGAATTTTTTCCTTCGGGGGTGATGTTATAACCCTAAATTTCACCACACATGCTTACCTGGCATTAGGCCAACTCATATCCCATCATTTCCAAAACAGTTGTTGAACAAACTCTTTGAAAACCCTCTTGTGTCAAGAACCATGCGCCCTAACCCATTATTGCACGTGTGTGCACGCTGGCAGTCCCATTACAGCCCGTGTGTAACTAAAAAAGCACAAAAAAATGAAATTTGTCGACGGAACAAAAAGCCATGGGTCAGTTAACTAAAACTCCTGGCCATGCATGGCCGAGAGTTCGTCCAAAACCCTAGCTCCTTCTAGCCTATAAAAGAAGGGGTAGGGGTACCATTTGGAGAAGGAAAAAAATAGCGAAGAAACTATGCCCATTTATAGAATCCATTGTCCCAACCCTTTAGCCTTTCCTCATGCCAAAGGAGATTTAACGCAAAGCAGTTGGAGGACAAATGAAGAGGAGCCCAGGATCAGGATCAAGGAGCGGTGGCCGGTTTCGACTTTGATTGTAAGTTGATTCATTTTTCAAATAATAAAAGAATACTTTTCCTGTCCCAATGCATGAGTTATCTATGGTTTGGTTAATTTATGCTTAATTTCTAACCCTCAAGTAGAAGAGTAGCGTGTATGCATCGTTGTTTTTTTTGATTGCAGGTTATATTTGGAAGGAGCAGCACCAGCAAGTGGTCAAAAGCGCAACGGAGGATCTACACCAAACATCAGTAACAAGGTTAGTAGTTCCTTTCCATGCATGTATTGTGAAAGAGGGGTTTAAGTTTTGGGTGGTAGGTTAAAAAGTAATTTCTTTACGGTCAAAATCTGCATGCAAGTCTGACCCTAGTTTGCTAGTCCGTAGGGTATTTTTCCTAACAAAAGAATTGGCGACCGTACTGGGGAATATACTCTTTAGGGTTTCCGGATTTAGTTGAGTTTTTGGGTAGTTTAAGAGATTAGATTTTCTGTTTCTTTTCCTCTCTTTTTCTGTTAGGTCTGAGCGAGCAGGGAGCCTGGTTCTTCATACCAGTTTTCCCTGACTTCTGCTTAACGGTAGTTGTCGGGACACACAAAGGTACACGCGGCCTGCATAAGGCCTGCACGCGTGTACCCGCGCCCTATCCTCTTACAGCCTGCGTGTGAACACTAGTTGTAGGGATAACAGTAGCATGTAGGAGTCCAGAGACCTGTAGAGGCAGTCCACCTCTTCCCTGTCAGAATTATACATTCTGAGGGGGGTTTTCTGGAATCTTGTCTGATTCTTGCTAGTTCACAGTCCTATTTCAGATTGTCTTTTTGCCTTGTTATTCCTTGCATTATTTTTTCTTTTCTCTTAGAAAAAGCATCCAAGCCTTCAAGGGACCCTGGTTGTCAAATACCAGAGGCCTCTTCTTGTTCTGGACTGCCTTTTTTTATCTTTATCTTAGAATTATACATACATGCGGCCTGTACAAGGTCAGACCACGTGTACACGCGTCCTGTTTCAGTTTAGCGCGCATTTGCACGCGTGCTATTTTAGTGACAGTAGCGTTCTTGACATGCTTCTTTTTAATCAGGGTGGGGTAGTCATCCCCTCCTTTTGTGAGAAGTGTTCCTATCAGGTGTTTGAGTCTAGGGTTGAACAGTTAGTAGGTTAGGGCCTCTTACCCTTAGCCTATTTTTTCTCAGTTGATAGTTGACAGAAAATATAAAAAAAAAAAAAAATTATGGTTTTTAAACAAGCGTAAGAGTCTTTGTTTTCTTGAGTGCCATTGTGTGTCTTTACTCTGATTCTTTGCGATATATGCTTTAAGCCAGAATTTGTTTTTCGTGGTTTTGTGCTTGTCAGTATTTTCCCTTTGTTGATTTATTTGCACTTAAATAAATAAATAAAATCTCTTTTCATTTTCTTCTTTGTTTGAAGAGTGTGTTTCTGCATCATTAGCTAGGGAGAAGTCGTTTATTTCGTAAGTTTTTTATTTCGTAATTTTTTGCAGTGCATTTTGAGTATAAGTAGCTTGTAGTCGAGCGAAACTCCTTTGTGTTTGCTGCATAAAATCTTAGAAAATTAAAAAAAAAATAAAAAAAAAAATATATATATATATATATATATATATATATATATATATATATATATATATATATATATATATATATATATTTTTTTNATATATATATATATATATATATATATATATATATATATATATATATATATATATATATATATATATATTTCTTTGTGAAAAGTTGTTGAATTTTGCATTTAGTAAAAGCCTTTTGTTTCCATCATTTTTTCATTCGTTTTTGCTTTCGTCTTTACACATTATCAGTTTCACCTTCATACCCCATGACGTAAGAAATCCTATAAAATCAACGCTAATTTAAAATCTATTAGACTTTTTGTTTGTAGGGTTCACAAACTAGTTCAGGACTAGGGCCTTGGATTAGGTTGGAGAGGAAACTCTCCAAGGCCATTCAAAACCAAACATTAGAGTCTGTGATAGGGAGTGTAGAAGTCCAGTTTCGAGGAAGTTATCTGGGACCCCCCTCTAACACTGGGGATAAACATGAGGTCGCGTACGGAAAGGTAGCGGAGATAACCCCTCCAAAGTCGGACCAAGCATAGTGGAGAACACATATCGAGGGCTTGTTTTGGGATTCCGTCGTTTTCATTTTCCATGGGGATTCGTGGGTCTCGAATCCGTTCGAGGTCCTCAGTTGTCTTCCGGACCATTTTCTCTCAAAATCCTTGACAGGTTTCGAGCTTGATATCCTGCTCATTGTGGTCTACCCGACTTTCGACTGTACCCGCCCGGTGACTGTTCGCGTGTTGGCAAACTAGTTGTCAATCTTTTTTAGGGACATACACAGGTGACTGCGAGGGTATACCACGGTACCTAGGACAGACATCGGGCCATGCTTTGCATAGTATACCTGGAGGGTGCTTCCGTGTTCGAGTTTCACTTGCACCGGTAAGTTGCTCTAGTGTTGGTTGTTGTAACTATTGTTCCAAATAGTTTAGTGATTGCTTGTCTTATATCTTAGGGGCTTCTTTTTTAGTGTGTGTTACTATTTGAACGTGTAGAATACCTTAGTGTTTCTTGGATCTTCTCACACAGTGGAGGATCCCGAGCTCTGCCGGTCACAAAGGCTTCTGGGCCTGCCGCTGGTTATACTGGAGCCACCCCCGCCACCTTTAAGGCGGAAGCTAGACCAACAAGGGTCTTTTGAAGCGGCCGGGTTACAAACCATTGTTCCCGAACAATTCCTGGAGGAATCAACCGCCAATCTTGGCTCGGTTGAAACCCCAACCACTGATACTTGTCCACAGGTCATTGTACCAATCCAATTTTACAAACGCCTGTCAGTGCCTCACACAGCTATGGAAACAAACGTTGTTACTTCTTCTGGGAATTCTTCCATTCCCACCACAGTTGCTACCACAGGAGAACCATCTCCTAACTTACCATCATTGGTCTGAGCCACCATGCTCTCGGCTGCAACTACGTCGCACAGTGGACCGAACCCGTCTATGGTGGCGGCCACAAATCCCTTCACACCTAGTGCGACAGACCCTCCATTCTCATACGGTATGCCTAGTTCGGGAACAAGTCCTGCACTCACTTACTCCACTTTACAGACTTTGGGTCTGGGGGCAGGGAGCTCTAACGCTCCTCTGCAAGGTCAACTTGGGGGCACTCCTATCCCTTTTAACGCTTTTCCTTACGCTAGAGGTCATATCCCTCCTTCGTCCCCTTCGCTTGGTGGTCCGCATCAACAGTCCATCGGGAAGCCTGCACACACTAGTTTATTTGGAGCCAGGAGTCAAGGAACACATGTGCACACTATGCCGGTAGGTTCATCACCATTTTTTTGGAATGGTACGTTTGGTAACAACACTTTCGCATCCATCGCTTTCCCGTCTGGAGGTACTCCCATTTTTGGACAGTCTACTCTGGCGCAGGGTACTATTCCTGCGCCGGGGGAACATATAGTAGGACCTTGGAACTCAGGACAAGGATCCGTTCCCTCCTCTGGAATGTCGTTCTCGGGTAATTATTTCCACAGTCAATGGAACCCTCGACAGACTACTATGCCTCTCCCGTCATGACCGGCATGGGGTAATCCTTCCCAAAGTCCTTTAAACATGATGCATGCCCAACATCTTATGTCCTTTATGGGAAATCAGCCAATGATGTCTCCACAGATGAAAAATCCTTACGCTAGTCAGGGCCATGGTTTCTACCAGAATCTGGGCCAGCAACCAAACTTTTCCTGGCAACCTAGTGCCAGTCAAACTCCAGGACCCTTTTTCCCACGCTATCAGCAGCAACCCAAGCTACCATTCCTGGCGACGTTACACTTGCCAGATTTGACAAGGTTGTTAAATGATCATATTTGTCACAATCCACGTTGACCTCCTATGCCAATGAAGTTGCCTTCGGACATTCCAAAGTTTGAGGCCAAGCCTAATGAAGATCTAGGTGATCATGTGACTACCTTCCATATTTGGTGTTCATATAATTCATTGAAAGATGACTCTGTACAGTTGTGATTGTTTCAACGCACTCTTATAGGGAGTGCCGTGAAATGGTATATCGAGCTCGATCGCTCAAGATACTCTTCCTTTGGCGAACTGGCGATGGCCTTCCTTAACGATTTTCAGTTACCTGTGAGATACGACGCTGGCACCGAGATGCTTTCTAATTTTGAATAGACAACAACGGACCATATCTCGGATCATATCCGAGAGTGGAGACGTCAGAAGAGTCTAATCAAAGTACCAGTCCCACCAGCATTCCTGCTTGAGTGGTTCCTTAAGTCTCTAGTCCCGCAATTATCCAAAGACGTTGCAACTTCTGGGGTTTTCTTCGAAGAAGATGCCATCATGAGGGCTCAACAGTTTGAGCTCATCTATTCTCAGTCTAGTTTATTATACAACATCCTGCCGGATGCACCATGATCGATACTGGATAAAACTAGACAGAGAGCCAGACCACATGCCGATGATATTGTTGGTTCAGCACAAACCAAGCCTACTGAGTAATTGACAAAACAATTGCAACAGTTATCTATACAACACTCAGCGGCCAGCCAGACTCCTGCTTTGGTTTCTCCTCCTACCCAAACGTCGGGCGTACACTCTATGCAATCGACTAACCCAAAGTCCACCCAGCATCCCGAAGGGAAGAAAAAACAATGAAAGAAGGGTAAGGGGGATAAAAAACCCACTGATAATACTGGCGAGGACAACACAGAAAAATGGAAGGTGAGGTATCCATGCAACTTGTGTGCAGAAGACCACCCGACCCATCTTTGTCCTCGACTTGCAGAGGCCCAGAAGTTTGTCACACAGCAACAGCAGGCCGTGTTGACTAATCCTTTTCAACATGAGCAAAATTTAACTCAAGCCTCTGCAAGTACAGAAGGGGGAAGCCAAGAAACCTACCCTCCTCCAAATAATTCCTCATCCGTGAACGTATATATGGTTAGGGGTGATTCCTTCATAATGACTAGAGCGCACGACTATAGTAAACCAAGCGCTTCTAAGAAGGGTAAAGAAGCTGAGCTCCCATCTCTTCCTCTCTAGATCGAGAAGACGTTGGGAGAAACAATGACACGCATTCCAAAGGGTGCATTTAAGAAAGCTTCTCACAACCCAAACGCAAGGGCCACCCAGAATTACTCTGTGGTGGAAGATTTATCACAAACCCCTTGTGTGATGTCTACTTTGGAGGTCCTCCAAAGCTTCCCTACTCAAAGGAAAGACTTGTTAACTGCTTTAGGCTCTACTGAGACTTGTAACCCAGGTACCATCATGTTAGATACAACCGACTTAAAACCTCATATTCCTTACCACGTCATGTTTCAGATAGTAGAGGCTCATCCCACGAAAACTTTTACACGGAATATCTTCCGCACGGTGGTCGATGAGGGCGCCTCAAAATGCGTTATGTCGTTAACATGTTGGAAGGCCATTGGCCAGCCCGCTTTTTCTCCATCACCTACTCTCCTCACTACTTTCGACATTCATTCTTTCCGACCACATGGCATCATTCCTTCTTTCCCTATGCAGTTAGGAGGGAAGACCGTGTGCGTCGAAGTAGAGGTAGTCGATGCTCCCCTCGACTATAATCTCTTGTTAGGACGGATTTGGACTTATGCTATGCAAGTTGTGGTTGCTACAATTTTCTGAGTCTTGTTGTTTCCGCACGAGGGTCGGATAGTGACCATCGATCAATTGTCCTTCTCTAGATCTAACTCAGCTTTGGGGGCATCCACGGTTCCCATGATTGATAATCCTCAACCCAGTGTCGTTAACATAGGAGTTGGTTTGTGCCCATCCTTGATGGATACCTTCGATTACCCTCCTCCTCATGACAACGTCAAGTTTATATCTAATCACCACAAAGTTGAGATTTTTCAAGTTTCTTCGTTCTGCATGACTTACTTTGAGGATCCTTGGATTCTTCCTTCCCCATCAGCCACGATGGATGAGACAGGGCACTCTGGCATGTCCATGCCCTTGTCGGCCTCTAAAGTAGCGTACTCTTTAGTCCAGCAAGATTCAACTAACCCTGATCTGACTCCCGCACAAGAGTTAGATCCGCTTCTAGAACCTATTTGGGCTCAGGGTTCTCTTGCTACCATCGATTCGTTAGACTTAGTCTTGCCTTTTGACGAAGCAGTAATCAAAGCAATGACTAGTCCGGACAAACCTTTGGAAGATCTTCATCACAGATCATATTTCCTCCCAGAGGTAAGCCGAATCGAGGCAGGAGAATTCACTGTTACCATGACGGGAGATCAGCCATGTCCTATTAATCTCTTAGCTACACAGGAAATTTATGCTGAGGGGAATATGGAAACTATCACTGAAACTATACCTATCAACATCTCCCGAAACCTTGGCATCATGGAGAATTTCTTCGTCGAAGCGGATTTCTCCCCCGAAGAGATTTGAATTTACACGGATCTTTTCAAAGAATTTTGCGATGTTTTTTCTTGGTCTTATGAGGAAATTCCAGGTATCGATCCGAAAATAGTTGAACATGAAATCACAATGTATCATGATGCCAAGCCTGTTCGACAAAAACTTCGTCCAGTCAATCCTAAGAAAGTAGTAGCCATCAAGATTGAGGTTGAGAAATTTCTCAAGGCAGGTTTCAATTATCCTATTCATTTGACTCAATGGGTGTCAAACCCCGTGTCGGTCAATAAAAAACAAGCCACGATTCGTGTATGTACCGATTTTCGTGATTTGAACAAGGCCTATCCAAAACATAATTTTCCAACACCATTCATTGACCAGATCATTGATGAATGTGCCGGTTGTGAATCCTTTTCGTTCATGGATGGTTTTTCGGGATATAATAAAATACAAATCAAACCTGAAGACCAACACAAAACGGCATTCATTTGTCCGTGGGGTACATTCGCCTATCGTAAGATGTCTTTTGGCCTTAAAAATGTTGGAGCCACATTCCAGCGGCCATGTCTTTTGCATTTCATGACCTCAAAAATATAGTCGAGGCCTATCTAGATGATTTAGCATCACTCTCTCGCAAGCGAAAGGATCATCCTATGCACCTCAGACTAATCTTCGAACGTTGTCGCTACTTCAGGATTCGCTTGAATCCCAACAAGTGCAGCTTCTGCGTAACGTCAGGACGTTTGTTAGGTTTCATCGTATCAACAACAGGGATCATGGTCGATCCTCTTAAGGTGGAGGCAATAATCCAGTTTCCCCCCCCACGCACAATCTTATAACTTCAGAGTCTACAAGGCAAGGCGAACTTCTTACGATGCTTCATCACCAACTATGGCGAAATCACCAAGGGATTTATGCGTTTACTGAAGAAAGACGTTCCATTTTTCTAGGACGAAGCTGCTCAACGCTCTTTCGATGCATTAAAACACGCCCTCACAACCGCACCTCTGCTACGGCCACCTATATATAACAAAGATTTCTTATTATATCTGGTTGTCGCAGAGTCAACTATAGGCATGGTTTTAGTTCAAGAAGATGATTCATTTTCAGAATACGTGATCTATTACCTGAGTTGAGGCCTCGTAGGACCAGAACTTAATTATTCCCATCTAGAAAAACTTGCGTTGGCAGCAGTGAATGTTGTTCAACGGTTCCACCACTATGTTCTATTTCGCAAGACCACCGTCATTGTTGTCGTGAATCCATTCCAGTACATGTTGACACGATGAGTTATAGGCGGAAAAATCAGTAGATGGATGGCCATCCTCCAAGAATTTGACTTAGACTTCGTTTCAGTAAAGTCCAAGAAGTCATTGGTCTTCGCGGAACTTATTTCGGAACTTCCGGTTGAGTCAGGTGACGTTGTGCCTGAGGAATCGCCTATCCGGGGGGATATGTTTTTAATTGAATCTTCAGACCCCTAGTATGGAGATATACTTATCTATCTCCAGAATTTGAAGTGCCCCACCTCTGCTTCTCGTGACGAGCGTCGTTGGATACGCCATCAGGCCAAGAATTATCTCATACTCGATGATACGTTGTATCGGAGAGGTGTAGACTGCATCTTGCATCGATGTCTCACTCATGAGGAGGTCGTCATAGTGCTCAACAATTTTCATACTCACGCTTGTGGCGGTCATTTATCTGGGTTGGAAACAGCCCAAAAGATTTTACAAGCAGGTTACTTCTGGCCCACACTTATCAAATATTGTATTGAGTCGGTCAAGAAGTGTCATCCATGCCAAATATTCTCTCAGAAGATGAGGGCACATCCATCT
Organism: Picea engelmannii; assembly: GCA_009831015.1. Lineage (NCBI taxonomy): Eukaryota > Viridiplantae > Streptophyta > Pinopsida > Pinales > Pinaceae > Picea > Picea engelmannii. Next base: position 718,088 of record ML777803.1, on the reverse strand, counting down.
CCTATGTTTCCTGTCATCACAGTTGGTCCCTTCACTAAGTGGGGGATTGATTACACTACCTGCAACCCCCCATCAGCAAGGGGGCACCGCTATATCATCGTAGTTGTTGACTACTTCACTAAGTGGGTCAAGGCTATGCCAACGTTTAAAGATGATGGAGAGACTACAGCTCTTTTCTTATTCAACCAAATTATAGCACGGTTCGGAGTCCCAAGAGAGATTGTCACTGACCATGGCAGTCACTTTCAAAACCAAATGATGACCGAATTAACGTCAAAGCTTGGGTTATGGCAGGAACATTCATCGCCTTACTACCCCCAAGCCAATGGGCAGGTGGAAGCTGTAAACAAAACTCTTAAGATGATTCTACAACGAACTATCAACTCAGCCAAGTCAAACTGGCATTTGATGTTATATTCGTCATTATGGGCTTATCGAACATCTGTTAAGACTGCAACCGGTTTCTCACCTTTTCAACTCGTTTACGAGCTGGAGGCAGTCCTGCCCATAGAATGTCAAATTCCATCTCTGAAATTGGCAGTACAGTTATTGCCAGATACTTCTCCACTTGAAGAACGGTTAGTATACCTTGAGCAACTTGATGAGCAGCGTCGTGATGCGGCCCTGGCCAACGAGGCTCACAAACATAAGGTCAAGTGTCAATATGATAGGTCCATTCATCCTCGGATTTGTTCTGAGGATGACCTTGTCCTGGTCTATGACCAAGACAAGGACCCCTTGGGGGCAGGAAAGTTTAAACCCATGTGGTTTGGACCCTTCATTATAAAGGAGGTATTAAAAAAGGGCACTTATGGTTTGGTTGATTTTGAAGGGAATGCATTGGCAGAGCCTAGAAATGGGCTCTACCTCAATAAGTATTACTCATAGATAGGTCAATGTGGGTAACTTTTTGTAACATATGTATAGTCTTTGTACTATTACTTTTTTACCTTTCTTTTAAAAGTGTTATGGACGTGTCATTGATGTTATCTTTCGTTAATATGGTAGATGTCAAGTGAGTCTAAGGTGTTCATTGGGTATGCAGACGGTGTTAGTCGACACACGCGGAGGCTTGCCTCCGCAGCTTGGGTAATCTTTACACCACAGGATCAGTTGTTATCTTCTGGAGGTATATGCTTAGGTGACACCACAAATAATGCCGCAGAGTATAGGGCAGTGATTGAGTTGCTTCGTGACGCCTTGTCATTGGGATCTCTCATCTCTGGGTCTATCTCGACGCTCAATTGGTTGTGTCGCAGCTAAATAAAATATACCAGGTTCATGACCCAACTTTACACCGACGATTCCTTAGGGTATGTCTCTTAGAACGCAACTTTGATTATATTACATATTTTCATGTTCCTAGGAGATTAAACCAAATCACAGATACTCTAGCTAATCAAATTTTAGATTGGCATCTTGCCCACATATAAAACATCATGGACATAAACATGTAAATACATTTTTGCACACATAATCCATAAGACACAAAAAAGATAAAAACCATATATAAACATCATAAAATACTCAGAGTACATAGATGGACGCAAGCACCTCAAAAATGGGAACAGTAACGAGTCACCTGGCTTATGCCCTAAAAAAATATATACAAGTAGGTGCTCGTGGCACATAAAAAGTCTCAAGTCTGTTCAGGGCCTATGGGCCCTGTTATAATCATCTACAGCACGGGATAAACGCCTAAACAATCGGACCCATGTCCGAGGTGCCCCCACAACATGAGGCTGCATGGATGGCGGCAAGTCCTCTATCTCTGCCATCGGGACTGTGTGAGTGAGCGCAGTGAAGTTCCGATCAATTCGCCTAAGGACCCTCTCGACCTCTCCTGCTGGGAGGTTCCCTGCTACTACTTCTCCCCCAGCGGTGACAACTGTGGCTTCCGGTCGTGGGCGACGCCTGTTCCGTGCATAATCGGCAGGTCGCACGAGTCCCACATCTGCATACAAAAAACGTTATCTGTCAAATACTTTGGCATACAAAAAATGATATATATAACAAAAAAGACATAAAAATTACATATGCAAACAAAAAAACTAAAAAGGAGGAGACTTACCCATCTCCCCTCACTCCTCACCAGGAGGCACGGGTATCTCTGGATCTCTACAAAAGTCTATCCCTGCATACGGGTAGTCCTCGATAGCAGGGATATGTCGTGAATGCCAAGCAAAAAAGTCATCGTCAAAGGCCTCAACGGTCCTTCCACCACCCTGTCGCGGCAGTAACACTGCCCATCTACACACTGCAAGGAAAGAGGCCATATGTCCTCGTACTACAACCCAAGGACTGGAAACACGGAACTCTCTCGAAAAAGAACGAACACAAGATAGTCCCGAACCCGAAGTTCCTCTGTGTCCACTGTCAGCAATCTGTCAATTGCCTCTTCATACACTCCAGCAGTGTGGTACTCCAATCAAAAATTTGTGCATTCATGCACTGGATAGCACAGTTCATCTGTGCGCGTGAAGCTTGATGCACGGCTGCTGAGCCGGTAATCCGCCCAATAAGTAACAAGATAGTCTGCAGTCCTAAGTTGGTAATCTTGCTAATGGGTACCTGGGAACCTGTCCATTCGGTCCCAGCCTCACAGTACTCAGCTATCAACTCCAAGATCTTGCTCGGCCCCGCAGGAAAATTCTGGAAATTGACTGGCTCCCCTCTCCTCGAGAGGCCAGTCAAAAAGTAAATGTCCTCAGTGGTGGGCACCAATGATTTCCCCTCTAACATAAAGGCCTCTGCATCAGGATGCTAGTAATCAATCAAGGCATTCAGTAGCCTTGGTTGCGCGCGCATAAACGGACATAAAAATAATTTGAACAAACCGCATTGCATTAACACAGCCACAACGTTCGGATCTACAACAACCACCTCACGGATTGCCTCGTGCTCCCTTTCCCTCCACTGGACATACATCCTTCCAACACAACAAGGTAAAGGAGGGTCAATACTTCTTTTAATTTGTTTTTCCATCAATAGGGGGTGGTACACGCGGTCTGTAGAGGTGACAGTCGTGTGTACACGTGTGCAGGCTTTGCTCTACACGCGTGTACACGCGGGTTGTCTCTGGACAACACGCATGTACCTAGTGTTTATGGATAAATCCGTAAGTGCGGACACAAACCGATCTCCCTAGATCCACCTGGATCTAGAACAAAACATGACAGAATAGGACGCTTTCCTTAAGTTTTAAATATTGAATTTACTAAGAGGCAAGAATAAGTA
>ML777803.1:664667-707759 GCA_009831015.1 Picea engelmannii | reverse complement strand
AGAGAGATTACAACCATTGCCTTGATGTCGTAAGGTCCCTTCCAACTATCCTTCGTTCCCCACACACTTCTTGCTCCAAGGATTCTAAGACCATAGATCTGATAGCTGCTCACAATCTACCTTGACAAAGCAAACCTCAAAGCCACTCCAACCAAGCTAATAATTCCAAGCCAATCAAAAGCTACACAAAAGCTATGAACCAAAAGCCATGAACCTAACAAAGCACAAAAAAAGGAAAGTTGTCGATGGAACAAAAATATATGGGTCAGTTAACTAAAACTCCCGGCCATGCATGGTCGAGAGTTCGTCCAAAACCCTAGCTCCTTCTAGCCTATAAAAGAAGGGGTAGGGGTACCATTTGGAGAAGGAAAAAAATAGCGAAGAAACTTTGCCCATTTGTAAAATCCATTGTCCCAACCCTTTAGCCTTTCCTCATGCCAAAGGAGATTTAACGCAAAGCAGTTGGAGGACAAGCGAAGAGGAGTCCAGGATCAGGATCAAGGAGCGGTGGCCAGTTTCGACTTTGATTGTAAGTTGATTCATTTTTCAAATAATAAAAGAATACTTTTCCCATCCCAATGCATGAGTTATCTATGGTTTGGTTAATTTATGCTTAATTTCTAACCCTCAAGTAGAAGAGTAGCATGCATGCATCGTTGTTTGTTTTGATTGCAGGTTATCTTTGGAAGGAGCAGCGCCAACAAGTGGTCAAAAGCGCAACGGAGGATCTACACCAAACATCAGTAACAAGGTTAGTATTTCCTTTCCATGCATGTATTGTGAAAGAGGGGTTTAAGTTTTGGGTGGTAGGTTAAAAAGTAATTTCTTTACAGTCAATATATGCATGCAAGTTTGACCCTAGTTTGCTAGTCCGTAGGGTATTTTTCCCAACAACAAGCGCGGACCCTGCAGAGGGGTACCCCCCCTCTGCACTCCCCCACGTGGAAGAGTGTACATACTTATGGGGTGTAAAGTCTTCATGGGGTATAAACACGGATGAAAAAAACAAGACCTCTAAATCAAGAAGATAATCAGGCTCCACAACCAACAAAAACAAGCTAAAATACAATTTTAAACCATGAGAAATGATTGAAATGGTAAGGTGACCAGCCTGGTCCAGATAGAATCAGAAACGATCAATCACAACTCTTGTGCTCCTAGCTTAAAAATTACCCTCCAAAGGTTGAAAATTCCAAAGCTAGAGGAAATTGGTGAAAATGAAATGGTAAATGAAATTTCTAACCCTATTTCACTATTATAGGGTTGATTGTTTGCTAATATAAAGTTTCTTTTGGGTTTTTAAATCTTTTTTTAGGACAACCCTGGAGTCACCTTTAAGTTCTTTTCAGACTCTCTAAACATGAAAGAGAAACAAGTTTTCCTTCTCTAGACTCGTTAAAATCACACATTGAAGGGCCCATGTGGGACAGAACCCTTACTTCTTCCATTTCGTTAAACAAAGGAAGAGGGACTTACCGAAGGTAAGTTATATCGAGCATGTGTTATCCTCCTCAAGCTCGTAAAATAAAAAAGAGGTACTCGTCTATCTGCATGGGCAAAAAAATTGAAGGAAGAAAGCCAATCTATCTTTTAGAATTTTCATAAGTCACTCTTGCACTCTCCCTTGAACACGACACATTGTTTCTACCTACATTTTGAACACTTGGATAACCCGTTGAACCTCTACACTGTACCAATCCCTTAAGTATTTTCACTCCTTTGGGTCACTGGATGAATGTCACAGTATCCACTGCATTATGTTTTTGTCCATGTTGCGTTTATGTTTCCGAGTCATGTTGTGCCTCAGTTTTCAAGGGAAGTATCCACCTCGAGAGTCAACCATCACCAATTTCCAGTTTTAATACATGTTTCAGTCCATACTCATTTGATTCACCATCTTACATCTCTATGTCATTTTTGCATCGTTGATGGGGGATACATCAAGGACCTCCTTCGACGTGTATTTTTCCTGACGACTTCAACACATTATCCGTGAATTTGACTTAGAAACCAATTAGTACCTTGGGACCTGCATGCCTGAATGGCAGGCCTCCTCACCTCCGACAATGGGTTTACATTATTGACCTATGATCTGATGACTCCACGAATGTTTGACTTCAAATCATTTATTCACATTAGTTGGACTATACTAGGGTACCTTGGAAGTCATTGACATCACCGGTGATTTCCCTCGCACTTGTTAATGGTTTACCTCATTGGCCGGTAATCAAGTGGTTTCTACCATGTTTGACATCAAAACACTTAATCACATGGCTAGATTCGTACTACATCGATATTGGGACGAAGACCCTGGGCTAAGATTTCATTTTGTTATCTTCTTTCCTAGGTTGCGAAGAAGATATTTTGAGCATAAGGATATACTTTCACATACATCCACCTTTTATTGGTTCGTGGCTATTTTTTATCATCTCGTAGATCCACTGTGTATTTCTCGTGGCTACGACCAATTCATGTCATGGAGGTATAGATCCACATTGTATATTTGGTGGCTATACCTTTAAGTCAGTATCATTATGGATCTGCAGTGTATTTATTGGTGGCCATACCTTAAGTCCTTTGTAACTCAAGCATAGGTATGCCTCCCTGGGTTTGAAACATATGATAACATTTGTTTGATGGTTGTTTGCAGCTTCTACCAGGTTCTCTGACTCCATACACTTGCTTCAAAAATATACAAAGTGCTTCAGTCATCAGCTTTCATCTTCTAAATTTTCACTTTGGAGGGCAATCCATTACACATCAAAATTCCTCACTTCGATAATATCCCATTATCATTATCGTCAATGTTGCACTTTTGTCGCAAGTGTCGCAAATATCATATTTTCATCCTGCATGTGTTGCATTGCGGATGACATCATAATAACACTTGATACACCCTCTAAGACATGTTAGAAAAGTAAAACACGTCATTTGGAAAGCTTACACATTATTTTTCCTTGGGAAATTATCATCTCTAACGAATTTTTGGAGATTAGCGCTCCCCTTCTCACTTGCAAGGAGCGCTAGCGCTCCTTGTACACTTAGCAGGGAGCATTATAACGCTATGTTGACATTTTTGAGGGAGTGTCGATTGGTTGAGATATTCTTGGGAAGAAATCCCCCTTATCTCTAAGGATAGCTAGAAATGATCCAAGTTGGTTTGGCTCGAATCCAAGCTTTAGGTTGTATCTAAGGGAGATACCACAAATGATGGATTCATATCCTCAACTTATTCTAAAGATAACTAAGGTGGTTGAGCCTCCCAAAGCCTATAAAAGGAGGCACTATCATGGTGAATAGGAGGATAATATCAATGAAAAGTATTGTCATTATGATCATGGATCGTTCGAGCAAGGGGTTGGAAAAGGAGGACTTGGTGAGGCTGTTGCATTTGCATCTACAAATTGTAAGTACCATGTTACATTCTCATTAATATATTCTTGGCATGTTTCCTTCAAGTTTGTGTATGATTGCATATGTTTGTCTCTTTTTGATAAATCTAGTTTAAACTAATGTTGGTAGGATAGGAAGCATCCATTGTCTCTGTTGTCTATTGAATTGTAGATCTCATTAAATGGAATGAAGATCAAGTTCATCTTGGACCGAGAAAGGACAAGCTTCAGAAAAAGGTACATCCTATTTTCTTCCTCTTTTTCTTTTGACTAGTTTAGCTACATTTAAAGGAATGCCAGTGTCCAATGTTAGCATTTTTCTGTCTTGGTCATAGGGGTCTGTGATCCAATAGGTCATTCACCTATCCGCATGGGAATTTTTCGACAAAAATAAGGCCATGACTACAAGGAGAAAACTGCTCCCTGAAATCAACTAATCAATATGATATTAGGTACTGAATTGTAAGAGTAATATGTGGTTGATAAGTATGGATGAGGTCGATGGTAAATGGGAATCAATACTTCCCTTGGTCGGAGCATAATTGATGGTTGATAGTGGTGGTAATAAAAAACTTCAACTAAAAAAAATTGAATGATGTCACAGGGACAATCATACAATGGCTAGGTATTGTCAAATTGTTACTGAGAGTGGTGAGGCTACACAGAGCTGGTAGTTATGGGTGAAAACTCAAGGAAAAAAATAAAGGATACTAGGATACTCAAGGTTTGGATGATAAGATGGGTGTTTGCAGACATGGTTTTTTAGTGTGAATGCTCCAACCAAGGGAAACTAGGGTTGCCTCCAAGTAAAAAATGGTTTCATTGGATGTGATGCCCTAAGACTACTTTCTTGTTGTAAATCAAAATGTAATTTGTACAATTAACAAATCAATAAATAATAATTGGGTTGGATGTGCAAGCAAAAATATGAGCACCCTAATGATGAAATGTCTCGGCCCGGTGAGGATATATTTGTGTAATATCATATGGAGGGTGGGGGCCCTACGGGTGGGTCTCTATGTAGGTCAATGAATGGGGGGATTAGACTATAGATGGTCAATTTATCTTGGAGGAGATGAGGGGACAATGAAAATGTGGAGGTGCTTTCAATAAAACCAATTAAAAACTTATGAGGATCTGTGGGTCCATGGGTGATTGAGCTAGAAATATGATGAGAAGAAATATGAAGTTTATTCTAAAATGTGTGAACTAACTGGACTACCATACTTATGGGATAAACAACATGGGTTTAAATTTTCCTAGGGGACTAAAAAGTGTGAGACAGCGCATGTGGGTGAAAGACTACCAGAAAATAGAAATTGGATGCAAGTGGAATGGGGAGAATTTGTTGTGATACTAGGAATTGTGAACCTATAGGAAGATATCGATGGATGATATTGGTAAATGAAATAATGTGTAGAGGGAATGAATACATGGAAATTGTAGAACATATAAATGAAGAGACTCGGGGATGGCCTTGAATGAAAGTGTTGTGAACCTCTTGATAAGTACTTTCACACAAAAACCAAATACCTGAAGTGAAAAATACATGACAGTAAAGAACATGGTGTGGAAATTTGAAAAACAAATATAGTATTTAAGCATACCTGTAACTTGGGTGCTAGGATAGGGGTCTTGGGGGAGGTGTGTAGAAAATGGAATGGATCATCCTATTGTGTATAATGGAAAGTGGTGATCCCAACGGTGTGAGAGGTTTAGAAAATGGAGCTAATGAGCTCATGTATGGGATTAAGGAAGGTCGGGCCCAGGCCATATAAGTGGTAGTGAGGCCCACCATCCCACCTCATTTTTACTTGAGATGACATGGACACACATGTATTGTCAGTTATTTCAATCAGGTGAACTATGCTATAAAATATCATCAACCTAGGGATCACAAACTAATGAAGTGCATGCAAAATATATGCAGGCCTTAGCTTCCAATTTATCCCTAAATAGTTAATTATGTAAAAGGAAAATTGTTCGTTGTTTTAGCTAAATAAACATAGTTTTGTTCATCTACAGAAAATGAAGTAATTGTTCATTGTTTAGTTGTAGAAATAGAGTTTTGTTGAGCTGGAGAGAGAACATAGAATTTATTAATGATGCAGAAACAGAATTGTAAAGACACAAAGATAATTCCAACACTAAGGATAATCAATCTACGAGATTGTTAATAATATTCTTTCAATCATCTAAAGCAATGAGATTTCCAGCTATGGAAATAAAAATCAATTATTCAATTGATGTATGTTGTGTTAGTTATCTTGTATGAAAAGAAATAAAGAAACTTGCATAAAATAAATGAACATGAATATCAAATCTCACAACCGAATAAGAAAAACAATACTAACATTAAAATAATTGAGCAATGTACTCCTCCTTAGGAGGGCCTTCTGACTCAGGGAAAACTACTTATAAAAGATAATATAAGACTGAACTTGTAAACTCTGTTAGATTACTGAGCGGGGGGGTCAATCAGTAATGAGCAATTTATACCACTTATTAATCTTTTTAAACACAATTTGTATTCCTTTAACTTATTCAACAATGTTCATCAGTTCATCATTAATATGTTATTTCATCATACAACATTAACATCCATCAATGCATAATAACCAATAATAGACACATCCACACAATGCACAGTACATCAATATTCTACGTGGAAACCCAATGTGGGAGAAAACCACATAATTCTTTTCTTATGTCTTTAAGTATTACATTCAAGGAAACACCAAATTCAGATTCTCTAGCTCCAACTGGAAGGAGGCTCCAACCCCCTAGTTTCTCATGCTACAACCTAAGGAAAGCTCCAACTCACCAATTCTCTGGCTACAACTAGAAGGAGGCTACAACCCCCTATGTTCTCCAGATAAAACCACTTAGTTCTCAGACACCAACCTGAAGGAATCTCCAACTCCCTGATTCTTCGACACCAACTGGAAGGAGGCTACAACCCCCTTTCCTTTCCCCGTCATGCCTCCCTGAAATATAAGTGTCAAATACATGATGAAACCATTTCCACATTGTCACTGTGAGATATACCACTGTAAACATGTACCAATTTGTGTCAATAACATGTAAACAACTTGTACCAATAACCTGTGATCAACCTATACCAATAATTATCTTGTACCAACAAAAACCAACATGTACATGACCTGTATATGTTGTAGCTCACATATATACATGACCTGTCTATACTAAAACATGTGTATGTACGTGGCATGTCTATACTACAGCCCGCATACACCTTTAGAAAGATAGGGTTTTCACCTTTCTGAAACTAAAACCCTTTGTTTCCTCTGTCAGATCAACCTCCAACACGTCTGAATATGTACTAATAAACATGTACTATAAACCATGTACATCAATCACTCACACAACATGTACCATCACAAGTGCATCAATTATGCACATCACAATACCATATAACCATCATCAATACCAAGATGCGATTTTAATAATATATCAAGATATCTATGCCACATTATCCATATACCATGTGACAACAATACTACTAGTAAGTGCCTCTAACCATGCACCAAACATGTACCAATGATGTGTCACCAACACTATTAGCAAGTGCCTCTAAACATGTACCAAGAATATCCCTCAATAGATCATATATTATAACATATATCTCATACTCAATATCACAAGAATAGAATTCAAACCATGTGCATCTTTGTCTCTCTATTCATGTGCCATACATGTGCATATAATTGTAATCATGTGTAATAAACCCTCACATGTACTAGACATCGAACTCTCACTGATATGCAACCTCAAACTATCCAAAAACTTCACCAACACATCCCAACCCAAAACCCTCAACCATGTACCAAGAATTACAAGATATGCCTTAAAACTCAACCCAACAAGATGTAACAATAATGAATACCAAACATACCAGTGTTGTATTTCTATAGATCTAGCTCATACAATAAGTGCCATAAAAACAACAGCCTCTCTAGGGAAAATCCTCAATCTCCCATAACCATATCTCATGGAGACAACAATATACAACTACACATAAGAATATGACATACCTTTTGAACCTGTAGATATATATGTTGTACCTGATCATTGTAGACCTTCCCGTGAGCTTGCTTTCTGACTCTGGAGACTTGGCATCTTCATCTACTCAATATTTCATGGATTTTCCCAATTGCATGTGACATATTCTTCTTCATTTTGCGTATGTACGTTCCATTTTCCCCTTTATCCCACGTATGTACTCATCTTCCTCCACTGTAGCCCGTGTACACCTAAAAAACTAGGGTTTTTTCAGTAAATTTGTAACTCTGAAACTTTCATTGTCAACCCTCTTTTGCTACCTCAAACTTGCGTAACTTCAGATGTATTAATGAGTACCTACAATAAACCTTTTACAAATTATATATATTCAATGTGCTAATTAGGTGCTAATAGGAGACCCTTGTCTCCAAGTGGCTTCATGAAGGGGTTATCTTCTAACTAACTTTACCGAACTTTCTTATTTTAGGGATAACCCACTTTGAACCACTTTATCCACTTACAACCACTTTATCCACAAATAGTAATCTCTCCACTTCTAGTTGCAACTAATTTATTTTTAATTATTTTCTTTTTGCAACAGCTTAACTCATGGTTAACTCCTAGTTTCACCCATTTTGACTAGTCAACTTCTTCTAGGTGCTTCTATAATAATTTGACTTCTTTGACCTTCTAGGGGGTTCTAGATAACTCATGAGGGTTATCCAACTTCACAAGGCCATAACTCTCTAACCATGAGGAGTTATGTGACGTTCCACATATCACTGAAAATGGAATGAAATGTATTATCCATCTAGAATAGTCTTACATGCATATTCATGGATATTCATGGCTTTATACCTCAAAAAAAAACAGTTCACTTACCCATACCTTTGTGCTACTGGAATTCACTACCGTACTTATCTGAGGGTTTACATGAATCTCTAAGGGTTGACATAAATCTACAATATCACTCTCCAAGGTTTGACATCAATGACAACCAACTATCCAAACCAATTGTCCATCCACCTGAGCCAATTTTCAAACAATCTCCCCCTTTGGAATTGATGGCAATACCAACATTTATGGAAACACTTAATCACGGAAATATTGTCATATATCCTCATCAATGTTTCTATCCCCCCCCCTTTGTCATCAATGGTAAAGGGTATCTCCCTTTGGGGTTTATCCCCCTAACTGAACTCTCCTTGGGGATGCTACCCGTATTTAAATGCCTTTGATCTTTCTTTGTGTTTCTAATCCTCTAATTACTCTCTCTCCCTTCATCTGAATAATATATCCTCCTTTGACAAAGGGTATCACTCTGATGTAACACTGAATTCATATCGCTCATTCTTACCTTATGACCATCACTCCCCTTGGAATCATGACTCTGTGCTCTCTCTCCAAGCATCTAACTCTATATCCACGAATTTGAGAAATCTCTCCTCCTGGAATCATACCTATGTTCTTACCTCTCTGTCTGACAACTTCTCTGAATGATATTTCTACATGTCTTCTTGCTTCTATTTTTCTCCCTTGACTTGTCTACAAGATGTTGTGTAGATGACATGTAGAGCTTCCTATACATGCTTCCTTTTGGAGGTTTTATCCATTAGTGATTCCTTGTGTAACCAATTGACATATATGAAAAGAATTCAAATATTCATGTATCATTATCATCCATTATGATCATTTTACTTTATCTCTTAATCACTTTCTGAACCACTCTTTGAACAAATATGTCAATCCATGCTCTAATCCACTATCATATATCCATCCAAAGTTGTCAATCCATCTATTTCCATATTGTTCATGACTCTGCTACTCAATTGTCCATCATTTTGACCCATCTTTCACTGAACTATTTTGACGTCTTCTCGGTTGCAAATGATCATAAAATGTGTCCAATGATCTTCTCTATATGCATACCAAACTCTACATGTATGGAACAACCTTGACTAATGATACCACTTCCTGAATGCAACCATATACTTATTTATGTGCAACTTCCAACTAATACCTATGTTGGAACACTACTTTCTCAATTGATCAATTTGTCATTCTGTACTTCTACTATCAAACATACTTCAAACTGTTGGAAAGATAAATCTTTGATATGTAGAACTTCTATATAGACTCCCCATGTTCAACATACATATCTGTTGGGAATCTCCAATCTGGATGGATCAGAACAATATCCGCTCGGAAGTTGACTCATCATCATCTTCGTCGGTAGACTCAACATCTTTATGAACTCTGACTTCTTTCTTTCTCTCTGTGGATTCATCTTGCACTACAATTCCTAGAAGTACAATCTCTTGAACATGTTCCTTATTTACATCCTCTTCTTTTCTTTCATTTCTTCTCCAAACATTTATGTATCTAACATCTTCATTTTACTTTGAATATTTTTATTCATCTCATATTATTTCCAATCTTGCGATCTCTAGGACCTAGTCTTTGTTCACCTATTCTTCCCGTTTTCTTTTCCATACTTCCTTATATAATTTCTCTCTTTCATGGAATTATCAATCATGCTTATACAATCATGATCTATGTGTCCATAGTTATGACATTTGTAACATTCAATGCTATGTGGGGCCACATAAGCATTTCTTTCTTTAGAATTTCTTCCATAAGCCCTGGAATCTGCAACCTTATGTCCAAAGTTAGTACAATAAAAAAAATGACCATCAAATAAATTTACATACCTGGGAGTGAATGATGTAGTCCTGTTGAATTCTTTTCTTGGCTGATCATGATTGAAGCTTCTTTGTGGCTTGAATGTGGAGGGTCTTTTTGAAGATGTATCTCTATCAATTTTCTTAGATTCTGGTTGACCATGATTCATTCCTTTGAGTAATTTTGCATAAGTCTTTGGCTTCTCTTAATTATTCCTTTATAGTACTTCATTTGATGATGTGGATGCTTATTTTTCTTCAACGTTCTTGTTGAGCTTAACGACTTTGACTTTTAGTGTGACAACTTCTTCTTCAAGATTCTCAACTTCTTCTTTTTTTTTTATTATTTGAGATTTTGTGACTTCTTTTGTTCTCTTTGCTTCTTCAAGTTGGATTTTCAATGTAATTATTTATTCCTCGAGTCTTCTATCTTCTTGACCAAACTCTTCCTAAAGTTGGTTTAAATCATCCGTTCTTTCCTTGAGTTGATATGTCAATATCTTTTCTCTCTTTTTTGCATCTTCCTTTTGTGCTGCTATGTTAGCTTCTAAACATTGCTTTTGATCTTCTAGAGTTTCTTCGATCCTTTTGGCCTCTTCTATCTGAGATCTTAAATTCTTGATGTACTGATGAGCTTCTTCGGAGCCTTGAACACTTTTCTTTTGCTTCATCAATTCTTTCTTGAGTGACTAGTTTTCTTCTATTTCTTTCTTTAGTTCATATAAAGCACTAATCAATTCTACTTCACAAGTGTCTTCTATTTCAATTGGATTTTCTATCTCATTACCTTTAGGGCATTCAATTTCAATATGTCCATGTTTTTCACAATTAAAGAAAACAAAACATACTTATGTTGATTATGTATTCTTCTTCTTCTGAATCTATCTGACATGATGAACATATTTCTTCCTGTTATGTACCTGCATCTTATTTTCCATTCTATGAATCTATGATGGGTGAAGAATAGATATCATGTAACTTATCCCAAAGTTCTTTAGTTGATGAATGTTTACCCACTTTGTCCTTAATTGAACCATATAGTCCTTCTAAAATGAAATCCATTGCAATTTTGTTATTATTCTTCAATTCCTTCTTGGTTTTAGTATTAGCTTTCTTTGCAGTATTGTATCTTGTCACAATTAAATACCAAATATCATATCCATGTGCCTCTAAAAAGGTTCTTTTCCTTATGATCCACATCTCATACTTTAGACCACCCTGACCATCAAACATTGGTACTCCATTCTCAGTAAATTCTATGATCTCCTTCTAGTGGTTAAATTTTCTCTTGAAATAATCGGCTCTAATACCAATTGTTGGATTAATGAGGGGGGGGGGGTGAGTCAGTAATGAGAAATTTATACAACTTATTAATATTTTTAACCACAATTTGTATTCCTTTAACTTATTCAACAATGGTCATGAGTCCATCATTAATATGTTATTTCAACATATAACATTAACATCCACACAATGCACAGTACACCGGTATTTTATGTGGAAAACCAATGTGGAAGAAAACCACATAATGTTTTTCTTATATGTCTTTAAGAGTTACATTCAAGGAAGCACCCACTTCCAATTCTCTAGCTCTAACTGGAATGAGGCTCCAACCCCCTAGTTTATCAGGCTACAACCTAAGGGAAGCTCCAACTCCCCAATTATTTGGCTACAACCAGAAGGAGGCTACAACCCCCTATGTTCTCTTGCTACAAACGGAAGGTGTCTACAACCACCTAGTTCTCAGGCTTGAACCTAAAGGAAGCTCCAACTCCCTGATACTTTGGCACCAATCAGAAGGAGGCTACAACCCCCTTTCATTGCCCCGTCCTGCCACCCTGAAATATAAGTGTCAAATAAATGGCGAAACCACTACAACACTTTCATTGTGAGATATACCATTGTAAACATGTACCAATTTGTCCCAGCAACCTATAACCAACCTGTAGAAATAACCTGTGATAAACATGTACTAGTAATAAGCATGTACCAACAAAAACCAAGAGGTACACAACCTGCATATTTTGCATCTCGTGTATGTACGCGAACTATCTATATTGCAACCTATGTATGTATGCAGCATGTCTATACTGCAGCCTGTGTACAGCCTTATAAATCTAGGGTTTTCATCTTTCTGAAACTCATACCCTTTGTCACCTATGTCACATCAACCTATAAACTGTCCCAACCTATACCAATCAACCTATACTATCAACCATGTATATCAATCACTCACACAACCTGTACCATCACAAGTGCATCAACTGTTCACATCACAATACCTCATAACCATCATCAATACAAAGATGTTCTTTTAATAATATATCAAGATATCTATGCCACATCATCCATATACCATGTGACAATAACACTACTAGCAAGTGCCTCTAACCATGCACCAAACATGTACCAATCATGTGCCACCAACACTAATAGCAAGTTCCTCTAAAATTGTACCAAGAATATCCCTCAATAGATCAGATATGATAACATATATCTCATACTCAATCTCACAAAACTATCATTCAAACCATGTGTATATTTGTCTCTCTAGTCATGTTCCATATATGTGCATATAATCATAATCATGTGTAATAAACCCTCACATGGTCTAGACATCAAAATCTCACTGATATGCAACCTTAAAATAGCCAACAACTTCACCAACACATCCCAACCAAAAAACCTCAACCATGTACCAAGAATGACAAGATATGCCTCAACACTCAACCCAACAAGATGTAACAATAATGAATACCAAACATACCAATGTTGTATTTTTGTAGATCTAGCTCATACAATAAGTGCCATACAACCAACAACCTCTCTAGGGAAAATCCTCAATCTCCCATAACCATATCTCATGGAGACAACAATATCCAACTACACATAAGAATATTACATACCTTTTAAACCTGTAAATAGATTTGTTGTACCTTATCACTGTAGACCTTCCTGGGAGCTTGCTTTCTGACTCTAGAGACCTGGCATCTTCATCTACTCAAGCTTTCATGGCTTTTCCCAATTGTATAGGACCTCTTCTTCTTCATTCTATGTATGTATGCACCCTATTCTCCTTCAGCCCGCATATGTACATGCCTTCCTCCACTGCATCCCGCACACACCTCAAAAACTAGGTTTTTTTCAGTAAATCTGCAACTCCGAAACTTTCATCGTCAACACTCTTTTGTTACCCCAGAATTGCATAACTTAAGATGTATCAATGAGTACCTGCAATAAAATTTTCACAAATAATAGATATTCAATGTTCTAATTAGGTGCTAATAGGATACCCTTTCTCTCTTATTTATACTCTCCAAGTGGCTTCCTCAAGGGGTTATCTTCTAACTAACTTTACCCAACTTCCTTCTTTTAGGGTTAACCCACTTCTAACCACTTTGTCCACTTACAACCACTTTATCCACAAATAGTAATCTTTCCAATTCTAGTTGCAACTAATTTATTTTTAATTATTTTCTTTTTGAAACAACTTAACTCATGATTAACTCATAGTTTCACCCATTTTGACTAGTCAACTTATTCTAGGAGCTTCTAGAATAATTTGACTTCTTTGACCTTCTAGGGGCTTCTAGATAACTCATGAGGGTTCTCCAACTTCACAATTCCATAACTCTCTAACCGTGAGGATTTATGTGGCGTTCCACATATCACCGGAAATGGCATGACATCTACTATCCATCTAGAATAGTATTACATGCATATTCACTGATATCCATGCCTTTATACCTAAAAAAAACTCAGGTCCCTTACCCATACCTTTGTGCTACATGAATCCACTACCGCACTTATCCAAGGGTTGAAATCAATCTAAAATATCACTCTCCAAGGGTTGACATAAATGATAACCAACTATCCAAGCCAACTGTCCATCAACCTAAGCCAATTTTCCAACAAACTCAAGATATACAACTCATGTATTTGCACAATAACCAGATCTTGATATATTAATTCAACAACAATAAAATGTTACAATAGTCTAACAACAATATGTATGTCCCTATGAAGATATGATAGCTCCTATTTATACATTACAATCAAGATTGCATAGATCGAACTCATAAATCTCAAATCAACTGCAACTATAAATCCTGGAAAACCTATTTTAGAGAATCAAGCATATCTCCCATATCTTTCCATTTTTGAGAAATATGTCATATCAAAACCTAAATGGGCTTGTCCTACACAAAACCCATGTCCTGGATTTCCAATATTCTCTTTCATATGCTTGTAAATCACGCCTCAAAATCACTTCCTCGAAACTATTGTGAGTTGATATGAATATTTGACCAAGAGATGGAACTTTGTGTTATTGACCTTGGAATGATCTAAATAATGCATATTCATATGGAGGGTCTTGGAGAGAAAACCTATGTCTTCAATTTCCACGTAGGTGCGTGCTAGTGCTCAAACCATGGAGTTTTCTTTTTGAAAATAGAAGTGTTTCTACATGAATTGAATTTTGGCTTCATTTGTCTCTCAGGATGACCTTGGATTGCATTCTTCTCGATCCAAGAGGAGGATAAGATATTCCAGCATGTCAAGATCATAACCTCGGTGTAAAATTCTAATTTGCTCCACTACAACTATCAAAACCAACTCGATTTACAGGAATTTGAATTTCTTGTAAATACATGCTATTTAACATTATTTTAAACTCATTTAAACATCAAATAATAGGAACAATTATGAAAAGTGACCTTAATTACATAAGGGGTATCCCGATGTATATTTATAAATAAATTCAAGGATTTAGAATGAAAAAGGACAAATTTTAATAACAAAAAGATAATCTGGTTAACACAAAAAAGAGAAATTGCTAGTCAAAATAAAGACAATTTGGCCACCCAACATCTCACACACATTGAAGATGTTGCATGTCCCCATGAAACTCAATCACTCTATCTTTTGAATACTCAAGTGTGTCTTAATACAGTTGTAATAACGGTGACCAATTTTTGCTTCTGAGTACAAAATTCTACAACCAAGTTAGGATTGAATTCTGTCTCTTGTGCTAAGAATAAATTAAACTGATAAAGTTCACATACTAAATTTTGTTCTCTAGGAGAAGCTTCATCATACATTTCAATGAAATAAAAGACACTATTTATTTAAAACCTTTTACCTGCATTCATCCCAGAAATTATAATTTTTTCCCACTGTTCATGTAAGTACATGGAGTATACTTTCCTAGGACACCTACAGGATATTGATTGCAAACCCAACTCACACATGTTATTTTTATCTTCTTCCTTAGCTGTTAAATATTTATGAAATTCTTGTAGCTTTGATTTCCAATTTTTCTCCTCAATCAAATACCTGGAAAACCGTTCCCCTGCATTTTTCTAAATCTCAAATTTGAATTTTTGTTTGTAAATGATTTCCAAGACATATAATTCTTCTTTGCCTTTCCATTGAACATAGTTAAGCTTAACATATGGAATAGTTAATGTGTTGGTCAAAATATCATCAAGGATTTGGTTAACAATCTTCTGAACAGTCTCCATAGTTGTTTTTTTTCATCTTTAACAAATGTGGAAGGAGAAGTAAAGAGGGTTTCCTTGGTTGTAGTAGCTAATAAATCTAACCTTGTAACAACTTGATTTGTAGTCTCTGATTTTCCCATTAGCAATTTTGATTTTCAGATGCTTATTTTGTCTCTTTATATTCTTGTTCTACTCGTACAATTGCTTAGCATGTATTTTGATGGTTTTGATTTCTCTCCTTAAACTATCCTTCTCTTCTTGTAACTACTTTCCTCTATGTTTTAACTTCTCATTTTAAATTTAACATGATTATCGAGAAATTGAAATTCTCTAACCTACCTCTTCAATTTTCTAATTTTCTTCTACTTTTTTTGTAATATATAAGAGAGTAACTTAATTTTTACCTTATGAGCAGGCTCAATTTATTCAAAAGATGTTCTTGGTGGCTCAAAATTCTCCAAATCAAGAATGTGCACATCATGTGGTTCAACATGGTCTTCTTGAGTTGTTGGTTCAAGAAATTCTTGCTGAGAATGTTTGGTTCATGGCCGTCAAGGTGAATTTGCAAAAAACATCTCGAGGGGTTACAATATCCTTTGCAACTAACTCATTTTTTTCCTCATTTAGAATATAGAGATCAAGCACCCAAATCATCTTAACTGACTACAATCAAGTCCTTTTGTGTAACACAAAATAAATAGGGAAATAAGAATATGGATAAGGGATGAAATATATTGTTAAGGAGACAAAGGAAAGATTTCAGTGGATGTCAGACTCGTGGAATAATTAATAACACTGGTTTCCATGAAAATCATTATACAACATGCAAAAATATTTGCAAAACATTCATTTTTTTTATTTGACATAAGACATCGATTTTATGATATGAGGAAAACTTATGCTCTATTCGATCTAATGTTCCATATCTTTTTTTATGGTTTATCATGGATGGAGTACCAAACTAACTTGACTTGACTTTTCCTGTAAGCCCTGATATAAGTATATCATCCTTCTAAAAATACCAGTCAACCTTTCCTTCTATATGTTTTGTTGGAACATATTTTCTTGTTACTGCATTATGTGTTGACCAAAAATTTGACCTTACTCTTGTACTAACCTGGTGGACTCTCGACTTGGGATGATAGGTGGATGATATTTTGGTGTTGATTTAGAACCATATTCAAGTCACAATCTAGTCTTCGGACACATGCAACCACATAAAAATATAAATCTACTACAGAAAGATCATTGTAATTATTTACAGAAATTTTGGTAATTTTCATTAGATCGGCTTTAAAAACATGCCAGTGCATCCCTTATCATATTTCATCCTCTTTTAACTCAAATTATCATATTCTCCTCAAAACCCATATCTCATAATTTTTTAATTCATCCTCATCTACTTGCAAATGCCGTGCAAATATCGTCCATGAAGATAGTCTGCTACAAGTTCGTTATCTACATAAAGTTTTAAAATAACTATAGAATTATTCTAAAACATCTTCATAAGGAAAATTAAGCTATGATCTTGTGAAATTATCCTCTATAAAATTTGTTTGAAAGAAACCATGATGTTGAGGAAAAAATCAAATACTTGAAATTATGTTGTTCCATTTCACCTCTCTAATGCCATGATGATTTGAAAACGATCAGAAGAAGATGAGTACCAGGTGCTTGGATGCTTGGGCCGAAAAGTGTGTTGAAGACTGTTTGAAGGAGGTGGAACTGAATATGCATCTAGAACCATAGAAGGACATTGATAACCCAATTCTCTCTCTCCCCCATACTGAGGATGATGCATGTCCTCATGCATTCTTCTGAGATCTGAGATTTGATATTTGATTACCTGTTGTTGGAAGATTGAAGAGGCTACTAAGTGACTGTGGGAAATTTAATATAGGAAATCAATTGTTGAAACTAAATATCTAGAGTTTATTTTAAATATGAAAATTTTCTTTGTTGATCATCAAATGAGAAATACTATTGGAATCAAAATAACAGTCATCAATACTACTACAGGGAACCAAAAAATATACTACAGGGAAAGGTACTGCAAAAAGAATGGCATCCCCTTTTTATTTTCAAAAATGTGGAAAAGTTTACAACTATTGATACCATTAACCCATATGGTATTCATCAAAACCTGAATCCATGGTACAATTCTTACCATGTGAATGGATGTGTTGATGTCGAGCATGGAAATAAATCATTGGATTACCAACCATTAATGTATGTTGTTAACCAATGTGAGATCACTCGCCATTGATGTCAATGAGAGGCAAGGTACCTTAATGCATCCTTTTAGGAATGAATGAATGTGTTGATGTTGAGTAACCTGTAGGATCTGATAGTTAGGAGGCATTAATGCATCCCCATTTCTATCAATGAGGAAACTTGGCATTGAGGCATACAAGTTCCTAGGCATTATAAATATCTCTTGATCTTGATCCTAGATATAGTATTGAAGTCGATGGTAAAAGACCTACTAGAAGGAATGCCTTAAGGGATCCCACATCATCCAATATGAGCATTAAAAAAATTTATTTGAACCATAATACAAGAATGAGTCAACATGCAAGACTTATTGAGACTTTTTCCCACCAATTGCCTGGTTTTCAAGCAAAAACTCATGTCCAGTTGTGCCAGTAAACTAATTTTCACAACTCGACTTATTTTTATCTTTATCATTTTGTTTATTTATTTATTCTTCTACCCTATCCTACTTTTCTTGGAAAAGAAAATATCTTTCAAGTATAGGAATAATTCCAACAGAGCCAAGTGCATAACAGGATTACAAATACACGCATATTCAAGTTTGAAAGATATACTTTGATAGATACAAGAATATGAGAAACCAGCTTCTTTGATTGATATAATGTCAAGAATTGTTGAAGAGTGAAGGAATGGTGTGAACTAATAGGTTCCTAAAACCATAATTCAATGCAGTCATGATGCCCCTGGTCCACTTGTTCATTACCACCACTTTGTATGTCCTCCTTTGTCATGCCATGCAGATCTTATACTATTTTCAAATTGGTCTCTTGAATGCATAAAGGATCTAATGATAGACATGGTAAAAATTCCTTAACCTCAAGTTCTATTGTCTGTTCTCCATCATATTTTTCCCATGGTAATTTGATCTCTTCTAGGTCTTGATATTGATATTTCTCATGGAATTTTTGGTCTTCTATCGATTCCCAGAGTACATGTATGTTCCTTATTGTTGTCAATATTTACTCCTCCTGAGATGCAGAGATGTTTCCAGTTGCTTCTAGGATTTGAGAGATTTCTTAGAGAATCATTTCCTCCTTTTCTCAACAAATTCTTGAGCATGCTTGAATTCTTCTTTTTGTTTGATAGTCCCTATCCTGCACATGGATTAGTGCATGGGGGTTCTTACAACACCCAAAAATAATTGAAACTTTTCTACTTTTTTAATGAAATCTACAAAAAATGAAACACAGTGCCTCTTGAATACCTCATGATACTAATACCTTTCTATCACCGGGTTATCATTTTACAAGAGTTAGTATTTACATTCATTCTACTTAACATGATTTAAATGGTTGAAGAGAGACTCGCTAAATCTCTAATTATAGCGAATGTGTAGGTTCTTGCCTCTCATATTCTCATCTCTCTTCCCATGCATTCATTCCTATATCCATCTAAATGATAATAAAAAAAAACTAATGCCTTTTTTCACTTCCCAAACAATGACGCAAAAATGTAAGTTAGTTCAATTAGGTGAACTCTGTTACATTAAATCATTAACCTGGGGATTGTAAACTGATGAAGTGCATGAAAAATATATGCATGAATTACCTTCAAATTTATCCCTAAATGATTACTTATGCAAAAGGAATATTGTTCATTGTTTTAGCTACAAAAACATAGTTATGTTCAGCTACATAAAACAGAGTAATTGTTCTTTGTTTGGTTGCAGAAAAAGAGTTGTGTTCAGCTGCAGAAAGAACATAGCACTTACTAATGATGTAGAAAAAAAATTGTAAAGACACAAAGATAATTCCAATACTTAGGATCATGATTCTACTGGACTGTTAATAACATTCTTTCAGTCATCTAAATAAATGAGAGTTCTTGTTGTGCGAATAACAATCAATTATTCAATTGATGTCTGATATGTTAGTTATCTTTTGCGAAAAGAAATAAAGAAACTTGCATAAAATAAATGAACAGGAATATCAAATCTCACAATTGAATAAGCGAAACAATATTAATAGTAAAACAATTTAGCAGTGTATTCCTCCTTAGGGGGGCCTCCTAGCTCGGGGAATGCTACTTAGAAAAGATTGTATAAGACTGAACTTATAAACTCAATATATACAAATCATGTATTTGCACAGTAACCAAATCTTGATATATTAATTCAACAACAATACAATGTTACAACGGTCTAACAACAAGATGTATGTCCCTATGAAGGTATGATAGCTCCTATTTATACATTACAATCAATGTTACATAGATCCAATTCTCATGGATCTCAAACTAATCGCAACTATAATTATGGGAAAACCTGTTTTAAAGAATAAATTATATCTCCTAGATATTTTTGTTTTTTATAAATCCATTTGTGTAAAACCTAAATGGACTCATCCTGCACAAAACCCATGTCCCGAATTTCCAAGATTCTCCTTCATCTGCTTGAAAATAACGCTGCAAAATCATTGCCTAGAAAATGTCATGAGTTGGCGGGAATATTTGACCAAGAGATGGAACTTCATGTTGTCAACCTTGGCATGCTCTGAAAAATCTAGATTCATATTGAGGGTCCTGGAAAATAGAAATGTTGGTATAGGAATTGAATTTTGGCTTGATTGCATTCTTCTCGATCCAGGAGGAGGGTAAGCTGGTCCAACATATTTGGATCATAACCAAGGTGGTGTTATAACCCTATAATTCATAGGATCATCTGGTGACTGGAAACTTTTCACTCTTGATGTATTTTTGGCTTGCAAATAATATTTCATTTCTGCAAATTATTTTCAAGGAAAGGAAAAGAAAAGAAAATTCATGATTTTTTATGCTGAGTGGTTTTTCCTAACCCCATGGTGATAAAATCAAGGGAAGTAGCGCACAAAACCCACAAAAAGAACTAAACCTAAGTTTTTGCTACATTCGCACCTGGAGATTAAAGAACGCGCTTATATCGACAGTCGATCTAGCGGTGCATAGATCAACGACTAACAGTGGATTCTGGACCCCCTCGACCGTTCTTCTTTTAACGGTGGGGGGGGACGGGGGGTCCGGAATGGTGATTAACAAGTGCACATAGATCTACGGTCACCCTGACAGTGCGCAAATGGACGGTCTACAGGTGACTCCGAACCCCCTCGACTGTTCTGACTTTAATGGTAGGGGGGGGGGGGTTCGGAATGAGGTAGTTTTTCCTGGCGGGCCCTGTCCCAACGTGTCATCAATCCATTGCATCAAACCTCCTCCACTCCATACCACTTACTACTTACCACCTTTCCAACATACCACCATACCGACAATACCATACTGCTCCTGCCTCATGACATCATCCTCCATTATCCCGACACCCATCCATGCATAAACCAAACTTAGGATAAACAAAAAGAACAATAAATTAATAAGGTTAATAAAGTTAGTGTAATTAGACCAATAATCTAAGTTAGTTTTGTTAGCAATTGATTAATTATTAATTAATTAATTAGCTAATAATTAATTTAGTGTTTAGGTTATTTTAGGTTAGTGTTAAATGTTAAAATAAAATTAATTAATACAAAACCCATTTAATAAAACATAAAACAAAACAAAAACATATAAAATAAAACAATTAAAATATAATACATATAAAACAATAAAATAAAACAAATTACAACAAACTAACACAAAAAAATTAAAAATATATATAAATAAAACATATAATAAACAAAAACAAAAATCAAAAATAAAAATATAATCCTAAGTTCCCTACCCACTCTCCTGTGCATTTCGGACCCCCCCCCCTCCCTCAAGTCCCATCAACTCATGGGGGGTCCGATAATTTGTTTCCTAAAAAACACCCATGAACAGGTGTCAGCTCGAAATTCCAGCGGACCCCCCCCCCGAAAACCACTTACTACCTCGGGGGGGTCCGAAATACCACTTATCCCCAACAAAACCGCTTTCGCAGCATTTTCAACCAGTCATCTTCCGAAGTGAATTATGGGCTAACGGAGACAGATTTTAAAAAATAGAGAGAGTTTTTTGTTCAGAATGGGATGAAGAAAAAAAACCTCTCCCATATTTTTCAAAGGTGCCACCAATTGGGAGAATCAAAGTTGTCTTTCAACCTCATTTTTCGGATTTTTGGTTTTTCTGTTACAGTCCCGATTTTGCGGGAGCTGTTACGGCGAGATGGAGGCGAATTTGGTGAAGCCAAAGGAGGTTTTTGTCCAGAACCTGACCATATACAATAAAATCCTTCATTGTTTTCCCAGACGTCAGAATTGAAGAGAAATAGATGTCTTTGCGGACCCCTTTTTTGCAGAAATTTGGCCAGTCTTTCATGGTGAACAGTTGAGGATTTTTGGGGATTTGTTGCTATTTTTGGCCGAGGCGGTTGAATCCGACTTCCAAACACTTGTTGTGGGATATCTCCTATTTATTGATGTGAGTTTAATGTAAAATGGTTGATGATTGAGCTCTGGATTCATGCCCCACGAGGGATACGTTGTAATTTTCTAGATGATTTTCCAGAAATAAAAGTTGTAGCTGCAGGATTCTTGTGTTAGACTCACTAGTGATGTTTTTCCTCTTTGAGTAACTATCTTCTTACTATGTAAATCCATTTGATATTTTCCCTGATCCAATCATTGAAAGAAATATTACGAACATAACTTGTTTTTTGCACTCTGTTTCTGGTCTTTTAATGGTCTGCATGTTTTCGTCTAAAGTTGAGCATAGGAATTCTTATTTGCTCCTCTGCTTGGTGGATTTTCCCTTATTTTCCTCTCCTCCACTTTCATTTAATTTAATTTGATCCAGTAGTATTTCTACCCTGCCCTGTGGTGACAATATTTACATCTAAGATAGATCCATTTTCAGAAAGGTAGACCCCATGGCCCAATGAAAATTCAAGTTTTCAATCTCCCAAACACCTCAAATATAAAAATCCAAACTTCGAACTCATTAGCTAGCCTAATATCTATTCAAACAAGTCTATATCAAATAGAGAGATCCCTCTCTGAGTCTTGGAGGGCTAGATCCGAGACTCAAAGTGGTTTTGATGTTGCCTATGTGACTGCCTCCAGAGCCTTGGGAAAATTACAAAGTGATAAAATAATGGCGACCATACTGGGGAATTCTCCCCAGTAGTACACTTCAAAGTTCCATTTCTGATCACTAATGGTGGACAGCGACCAGACACAAGAAGACTGAGATCATTGACCTGGCGACTCCAAACTCCAATCAGCTCCAGACAGTGCCGACTCAAATACTCCACTGGAGGAAGAACCTGAAGCATGACCAAGCAGCCGAGAAAAAGCAGGTATTCAAGTCCAAATTGCATTCAAGACATCTTTGGTTTTATTTGCAATTATGTTCTATCCTATTATAAACCTGATCAAAAGTACATTTTTGAAGATT
This sequence comes from Picea engelmannii, assembly GCA_009831015.1. NCBI lineage: Eukaryota > Viridiplantae > Streptophyta > Pinopsida > Pinales > Pinaceae > Picea > Picea engelmannii. The sequence goes on along the minus strand of ML777803.1, from coordinate 684,545 downwards.
ATATTGACCACCTTCTGATTGATGAGCCTCAAGAGACTAAGCCCCAAATTGTAAATCATGTACATATTGATGCACCTGTAGAAATCCTAGTGAGACATAAGCCTCCTACTTTATCTCCTACCCTTGATAGAGCTCCAGATGGTTTTAAGCCTCTTGATTAACCTCTTGTACCTGCCAAAATCCCAGATAGATAAAAGCCCCTATATTTTCCTCCTATCCTCCATGACCTCCCTACTAATTATAACAACAATTTGCCCGGGTTTGATGGAGAAAATGTGAAGATCACTGATGAAAAGCATATTCAAAATATTGAGGATTTTCTTGATCTATTTTAGGTGGAAGATGATGATGTCTGCATCAGAATTTTTGCCCTATCATTGCAAGGTAAAGTCAAGAATTGGTTTAAGAATCTTCCAGATGCAAGCATTGGTATTTTCCATCAGTTTGTAAAAAAATTCCTAGATCGATGGGTGATCATGAGAAATGTATTTCTCATCCTAGAAGAATATGACCATTTGAAAAGACAGCCAGGGGAGACAGTACCTCAGTTTTCAGCAAAGTTCAATAAGATATATCATGCAATGCTTTTTGATATAAGACCACCCCCAGGATCAGCTCACTTGCATTTCCTAGATGCCTTCAATCCTGAGATGGCATTCCAATTAAGAGAAAGGAACACTGAAACTCTCAAAGAAATGCAGAACATTGCAGTTGATGTGGAGGCCAACTTGTTGATCAAAAGGTAAAAGGTAAAGAACAAAGAAAAGGAGCAGCTAAAATATTCAGAAGCTAAACTGGACATCTTGGCCAGCACCATGGAAGAGATGATGCAGAAGATTAGCATAAAAGATGAACTTGTTGTTCAAAAACCTTATGTTCCATTAGTACAAGAACGGACAAGGATCAATGAAATGTACTTTTGATCAGGTTTATAATAGGATAGAACATAATTGCAAATAAAACCAAAGATGTCTTGAATGCAATTTGGACTTGAATACCTGCTTTTTCTCGGCTGCTTGGTCATGCTTCAGGTTCTTCCTCCAATGGAGTATTTCATGTATTCAATTCATAACATAGTCAAAGATGAAGTTCCAACTCATCTTGTTGAAGAGCCATCAACTGATATGATGGGCATGTTTGATGACTTTTCTTACTGGGATAATCTACCCAAGTGTGATCAGTATGATGATGATCATGAGGCTAAAATAGATGTTGACTATTCAAAGAAACCAACAGCATGTCATTGGCAGGAAGAAGATCGATTACAGCTCATATATGACAATTAGCCTCCACCCAACAATCATGACAGCGATGAGGAAAATGCAAAAAATCTCAGAGTAAGTGGAAACACTTTGCCCTTATGTTTCTCATCTTTTCAATTTCTGAAAAGAAACTCTAGGCCAGTTGTAAATAGTAGAGAGGCAGAATGTTATGATCAACTAGGTGAATATGCCATTGCTGATATGGAGGTTGTTCTAAACCCAACAGTACAACCCCTAAATATCTTTGAAGGACAAATCTCAGATAAAATCTCGAAGCTTGAGACAGGGGATGAGCTAGTCCATTTCGATTCATTGCCTTTATTCTTTAATTCTTTTCATATTTTGAGAGGGAATCTTGGTCAGATTTTGGTTGAGGATCACAATGTAAGACATGAAATGCCAGCAGAAAGTCCACAGTCATCTAAAATATTTTATGACCCTATAGCTGATGTGTTGGGTGAATTGTGTTGTCAAATCCATTTTCCATCATCCAGCTATAGGCTGAAAAGTTGTTATGATATGGATATGATCAGACAATCATCTACAGGGGAGTGTTCAACAGAAGTATCATTTCACAACGCATCAGAAAAGTTGCAGCCATATCAACCATTACATGAGGATGCAAATAGCATATATATAATGCTAGATCATGTTGTTGACTTGGCTGAATCTAAAAATCAAGGAACATGTCATTTCTACCTTGATCCTATAGCCACCTATATGGAGAAATTTTTCACTGGAGAGCCCCAATCTATCTCTGGCATTAATTTGGTTCTTTGGGTTTGTCGAGGTCTTTGTTGTAAAGATCAATCATTTTTTCAGTAGTGGCCACTACACTTTGCAGTTTTGAATCTATGGACAAAAGGTCAAGTTGCCTTTTCAACTGTGCTAACAAGCAGTCAAGCAGTCCACTAGTCTCAGCAACTACTTGATTGGCTTCATTGACATTTTTGTATTATTTGATTTAGCATGATTTTTAGCAGTATAGGGTAGGTAGGAGAATGTGAATAAGATCATCATTCCGAGCATCTCTTTTTTAGCAGTGTTCATTTTGATTTGGTTTCAGTTGAAAGTTCAAAACAGGTACAGGTTGCAGAATAATTTTGGGATCAGCCCAATGAATAAAGCACCAGTCTGCATATTCAGAGTTCATTGGTTCTTGACACCTTCCAAAAGAGCTATCATCCCTAGGTGGAGCCATTATTATAACCCTATAATTCATAGGATCATCTGGTGACTGGAAAATTTTCACTATGGATGTATTTTTGGCTTGCAAATAATATTTCATTTCTGCAAATTATTTTCAAGGAAAGGAAAAGAAAAGAAAATTCTTGATTTTTGACGTTGAGTGGTGTTTCCTAACCCCATGGTGACAAAAGAAAGGGAAGCAACGCACAAAACCCACAAAAAGAACTAAACCTAAGTTTTTGTTGCATTCACGCCTGGAGAATAAAGAGCTCACTTAGATCAACAGTCGATCTAGCAGCGCATAGATCAACGGCTGAAAGTGGATTCTGGACCCCCTCGATCGTTCTTCTTTTAACGGTGGGGGGGGGGGGGGTGTCTAGTATGAGGCAGTTTTTCCCGACGGGCCCTATCCCAATGTGTCATCAATCCATTGCATCATACCTCCTCTACTCCAAACCACTTACTACTTACCACCATACCGCTCTTTCCTCATGACATCATCCTCCATTATCCCAACACTCATCCATGCATAAACCAAACTTAGGATAAACAAAAAGAACAATAAATTAATAAGGTTAATAAAGTTAGTGTAATTAGACCAATAAGCTAAGTTAGTTTTGTTAGCAATTGATTAATTATTAATTAATTAATTAGCTAATAATTAATTTAGTGTTTAGGTTATTTTAGGTTAGTGTTAAATGTTAAAATAAAATTAATTAATATAAAACCCATTTAATAAAACATAAAACAAAACAAAAACATATAAAATAAAACAATTAAAATATAATACATATAAAACAATAAAATAAAAATAAAAAACAAATTACAACAAACTAACACAAAAAATTAAAAATATATATAAATAAAACATAAAAATTAAAACATATAATAAAAATAAACAAAAATATAAATATAAATATAATCCTAAGTTCCCTACCCACTCTCCCGTGCATTTCGGACCCACCCCCCCCTCACGTCCCATCAGCTCATGGGGGGTCCGATAAGTTGTTTCCTAAAAACCACCCATGAACATGTGTCATCTCCACATGCCAACGGACCCCCCCCCCCACCTAAAACCACTTACTACCTCAAGGGGGGGTCTGAAATACCACTTATCCCCAACAAAACCGTTTTCGCATCATTTTCAACCAGTCATCTTCCGAAGATGATTATGTGCTAACGAAGACATATTTTAAAAACACAAGAGAGGTTCTTGTTTATCATGGGCTGAATAACAAAAACCTTTTCCATATTTTGCAAAGGTTCCACCAGTTGGGAGAATCGAAGCTGTCTTTCAGCCTCATTTTTCGGATTTTTGGTTTTTCTGTTACAGTCCCAATTTTGTGGGAGTTGTTACGGCGAGCTGGAGGCGAATTTGGATAAACCAAAGGATTTTTTTGTCCAGAACATGCCCATATACAATAAACTCCTTCATTTTTTTCCCAGGTGTCAACATTGAAGAGAAACATATGTCTATGCGGACCCCTTTTTTGTAGAAATTCAGCCCGTCTTTCATGGCGGACAGTTGAGGATTTTTGGGGAGTTGTTGCTATTTTTGGCCGAGGTGGTTGAATCCAACTTCCAAAAACTTGTTGGGGGGTATCTCCTATTTATTGATGTAATTTTAATGTAAAAGGGTTGATGATTGAGCTCTGGATTCATGCCCCACGGAGGATACATTGTAATTTTCTAGATGATTTTCCAGAAATAAAAGTTGTAGCTGCAGGATTCTTGTGTTAGACTCACTGGTGATGTTTTTCCTCTCTGAGTAACTCTCTTCTTACTATGTAAATCCATTTGATGTTTTCCCTGATCCAATCATTGAAAGAAATATTACGAACAAAACTTGTTTTTTGCACCAGTTTCTGGTCTTTTAATGGTATGCATGTTTTCATCTAAAGTTGAGCATAGGAATTCTTATCTGCTCCTCTGCTTGGTGGATTTTCCCTTCTTTTCCTCTCCTCCACTTTCATTTAATTCAATTTGATCTAGCAGTATTTTTATCCTGCCATGTGGTGACAATCTTTACATCTGAGATAGATCCATTTTCAGAAAGGTAGACCCCATGGCCCAATGAAAATTCAAGTTTTCAATCTCCCAAACACCTCAAATCTAAAAATTCAAACTCTAAACTCATTAGCTAGCCTAATATCTATTCAAACAAGTCTATATCAAATAGAGAGATCCCTCTTTGAGTCTTGGAGGGATAGATCCGAGACTTGAATTGGTTTTGATGTTGCCTCTGTGAATGCCTCCATAGCCTTGGGCAAATTACAGAGTGATAACATGTGGAATATTTTAATTTTCTCCACTCAACTATCAAAACCAACTCGATTAACGAGAATTTGAAGTTTTTGTAAATACTTGTTATTTAACATGATTTAAAACTCATTTAAACATCAAATAATAGGAACAATTATGAAAAGTGACCTTAAATCCTGAGGGGTTTCCTGATGTAGATTTATAAATAACTTCAAGGATTTAGAATGAAAAGGGACAAGTTTTGATGGAAAAAGGATAATTTGGTTAACACAAAAGAGAGAAATTGATAGTCAAAATAAAGACAATTTGGGCACCCAACACATATCGATGTAGGCCAGATGAGTTCGATCTCCCCTGAGCACATGTCGTGTACTAATTTCCAATTGTGAGAGAGTCGGGTAAGGGTTCCTAACCTCCTAGTGTTTTTTAGACCAAAGGGAATGACACAATATGAAAAGGTGCCCCAAGGCGCGGTGAATGCAATCTTGTACTAATCTGCATGACATATTTGTATTTGGTTGTAGCCATAAAATATATCCATATATGACAAGGCTTTGTGTGTGTCGTAGGCATTGATTACTTGATCGATGAAAGGGGTGGGGAAGTTTGCCTTGTGACAAGATTGGTTGAGATCTTTGAAGTCAGTACATATCTGAATGGTTCCCTATGTTTTGTGGTATTAGAGACCTGTGGTGTATATGCAATGGGGTATATGAACATGACAATGTGTAACTCATCGATTTCAGATTTGATAGCCATGGATTTAGAAGGATGAAGGGGTTTCTGTTTTTTGTGAACTAGCGCAACATCTAGCCAAGTGTTGATTCAGTGTTTGACAATGGTTGGGTCAAGACTAGGAATTTTCGTTTATGACTAGGAAAAAATGTCACGATACTCTTGGAAAAGAGCCTTGTAGGCAAGGACTTCTTCAACATATCATGCACTGTCGAGGATGATTTCTTCGATGATGTATTTCTTGATGGAAATGTCCACCTTGAGGGATGAGGATTCCCTTCTTCAAAAGTGTCAGGGGTGAGGATTGGTTTTTTTAACCAATCGGTATGCCTTGAAGGGATGAAGTATTTAGACTTGACAGCACAAATGTTGGTGTCATCCATTTATTGAAAAGCATCCTAAGGTAGGAAGAATGGTTGAGTGCATTGCATCCTAAGAGTGGTCAGGATCCATCATGGCCTCTAGAATTTCTTCATCTAAATGGAAGATATATGAAAGAAAATACCTCTCATAGGTATGAGAGGGTGAGGGTGTCATGATGGGGCCATACATCTCACATGATATTGGCATAGCATTGGGGGTCAAAGGATTGGTTATTGTTAAGGTAGTTAAAAATGGTGGAGTTTGTGATATGTTAGTATTGTTGTCAAAAAAGGAATGGTTGGTTGACTAAAGGGAGTGGCTCTTCGTTGGAAGAAAGGTAATAGGTACATACACACACACACACACACACATGTGTGTGTGTGTGTGTGTCATGGTCTAAAGGAGGAGGAGGAATCTTTTTCCTTGGGATTTCTAGTGATTTAGGTGGGGTTGGAGGAAGGATCTACATTCATATTTGTACTGGGAATGCATGTGGGGAAAGAGGTACATGAATTTTTTCTCTTGAATGGGTGGGTTAGGCATACCCTATGGGGGTGGAGACAATTCTAAGGGACCATGTAGCATGGAGGGCCTCTCAAAGATTGTGAATGAAATTCATCCGTCGAGTGCGATACTCAATTATTGATGGACATATACACATAAAATGATCCATTTTACCACATAGTGCACATGGGCATTGACGACCTGCATTCACCAAAGTGGATACATAGTAAATTTTTGAAGAACCGACCTCGGTGGGTGCCACAGGTTGTGGTATCGTTGGATTTTGTTCAGGTAGGATTGTTTGATGGAATGTTTCCAATGTGTCTTCAAATTAGGGTAGAGAGGGGCAATGATGAGTGTAATTCCCATATTGTGAGCATATGGTGCATGCGAAATTGGTACGCAATTTTTTATTGTGTATGGGGGTAGATTATTAGGTAGGCTTGATGGACATGGCTACCAGGGTGGGTAGCAGTGTTGCTACCTTGGGGATATTGATAAGGTTCCTTAGTTATGGAAGGGGAGGACATAAGTTAATGGGGTGGTCTGGCATGTCATGGAGGGAACATGGGGGTTGGGCTTGAGAGGTGTATTGATTGCTCCCACCAAATTACTTCTTCTTTCCCTCAATATTGATATCCTTACCCCCAACTGTGTGACCAAATTAAGGCAATGGTGGTTGAACTAGGGTCTACATGGGTAGTGTAGTTATTTGAGAGGGAAGTGATGGTATTGGTACCATAGATGGTGGGTTAAGATACCAAATAGGGATAGTTATCACCATGTTAGGAAGGGTAAGGTTAGTTTCTATCTGATATGCCCTTACTCCTAGTGGTGCATATAATAATGGTATTTAGTTTAGGGATTGAAGAAGAGTTTCCCACTGTAGTTATTGGTCATCCATGGCGGGAGTCCTAGGAGTAGTCTTGGGTATGGATATATTAGGGATAGACTAAGTTATGGGTATCATAGGAGAATATAGAATGATTGGTTCTTTCGTTACAGAAGTGATTGCACATACTTGGGTAGAATCCAAGGTTGATAGAAGAGGTGGGTCACCCTGATAAGTGACAAGGAGTGAGGGGTATTGAAACAAATCCTGGACCCATTTCCACGATTGGTGAGATGTTTGAGTGTGCCCAAATTAAGGGGAGGATATTATCCAAATTCACAGAAGGGAGGGGTTCATAATGCATTAATTGGTCAACCATGACAATGATCCAGATTATTTTGAGAATGAAATTAAGGCATAGATTTAACAAAGAAATACACATATATATTGCAAGAAAAATAGAGATACAATAATACACAATTTATATTAATGAAATAAATGTACAGAAACTGTAAAAATATAGAGCAAGTGAACTCGCTAGAATGGTGGCAGCTTATCTCTGAGAAGAGATGTGACGGCTATGCTCATTCACAAGAAGATGTGTTTACAATGAGGTTCCAAATGCCTTTTTAACATAAAGTAGAAATAATAAAACCATAAACATCCAAAAATCTAACCCTGGGAGATGAAATGCCAAAAGGTTTGTGGGCCCCGATGGGGGGAGTTGATACATCAACTTCCTGAGGGTGTAACTTTTGCATATGATATTCGTTTTAGGTGTTCGATACCTCATTGGAAAGGTCTAGCCGAGGAGTAAAACTTCCACTATGTGTTCAAGGAATTTATTTTTGAACCCATGGCCCCCCAAAAGTACAAAAAAACATTGTTTAGGGCCTCAAAGAGGCCCAAAAAGTTTGGGACTTGAAAAACTATAAAAAACCGCCAAAATGAAAAATTGTTCTTTGAGCTAGTGGAATAGGTGGGTGGCCACCGATATTCACCCGCATAAGTCCTCCCCCATTAGGAAGAAATGGTATCCATTGCATCAAGTTCTCAGGGAATATTTTGCTAGATATGAACCTTGGTGAGTTGCTTGCCTTATTGAAGAAGTTATCCTTCTTAACTTGTTGAAGGTTGTTATGAACCTGTTGCTAGAGGGGTTGGATCCATTCAAACAATATAGCTACATGATATGCCTCTGTCTAAGTGTGGGAGGACTCTTTCGGTGAATATGCAGCATGAATAATATGAAGGGATCTGTTATAATTTTTCTTGACCAGACAGTGTGGAGGCACCCTCGTAGGTGAAGTAAGAATATATGTGTGATCTTATAAAATCTTGTTGATATTCTTCTGCCAAATAGAATGGTATTGGGTCAAGGTGGTAGTGGTTACAGTGTCACTTTTTTAACCTTATGACTGGATTGTGAAGAGGCTAAACTTTGAGGTATGAGATATTACTTTGTGACACTCTTTTTTCGGGACAGTAGTTAGAACTACCTCTGGAATCCTCTAGAGTTGACACCCCAGAGCAACAATTACACCATGGGGTCGAGACTCACAAACAACATGACACTTCCACATATACGGTTGGCCTAACAAAACATCATAGACTTCTAGTGGGGAAACATCACATAGTTACTCATCCTTAAAGGGATTGATGTCGTAGGACATGCAACATTGCTTGTTGACGAGGAGATCTCATCCTTGATGAAGCCACCTGATGTTGTATGGTTGCAAGTGTGATTTTGTTAGCAAATCCAATTGCTTGATGAACTATGTTGAGATGAGGTTATTTTGGATTTTTCTATCAACAATAAAATGTAGTCGGTCCCCTTCACACACATATATCAATGGAAGAGGTGCTCCCCCTCCTCAGGATCCTCTGGTTCTTCTGGTTGCATTGTTTTGGTCATGATGGTAGCAGAGGGTTCTCCATCAATGATCCATATCCTTTTATTATTTTCTGAATCAGAGTCTGAGTCATGGCTTGGCTCTGTTTCTTTGAGTTCGACCACCAATGATTGTTTCAAGCGACATTCATAGGTGTTGTGCCAAGGAATTTTGTGGAAGTCGCACCACTTTCCAGTGTCCTTCTTCATCTTCTTGTTACCCTTTTTTTCCTACATCTTGGACTGGTTGTCTTGGGGTTAGTTTTTCTATGAGTTAGGGCCTCCCTTACTATACTTTGGTTGTTGCGTATTTTCATACTCGAACTCCCACTTGTTCTTCTACTTAAATTTCTACTCAATTTTGACATCATATCGATAAGTGACTCCCAGTGATGGGATGTCCAAAAAATCCATTTCAGTTGGATGTACCTGTGTAGAGCCTCGTTGTATTTTAGAAATAAGTGCGACTTGGATTCTTTGAGACCCATCTTGGTTTGAAAGGTATGGAATATATTTGTGAACTCAAACATTGTTTTGCCCCTCTCTTGACGCAGTGTGGTCTGTCTCATGTATTGGTCATCATAGTTTCCAATAGGGTAATATTGTTCCTTGATGACATCCATAAAAAAAAATCAATTGGGTTCGGCCTCAAACATTCCAGACTCCTCTGTGGAATTTTTCTCACAGTAAGTTTACCATTAATTTTTGACATGGGGGATAGCCTTAACGAGCGTAAAGGTGATCCTTTCCTTGTAAGAAAAATGGTGGACATAGAAATAACCTTATAGAATATTTAACTATTTTTCAAAAGCATCCACATTTATCTAACCTTCAAACACATGAATATCAAAATTAACTTGTACCTTGAAAGGGGTGATGCCTCCAAAGTGGTTGCTTGATGAAGACACGTCTATTGTTAGCAACAATCGTCAAAGCATATGACAAAAATTCTCCATCATTTCATCCCTCTGTCACATGAGGGCTTCCTCAAGAAACAGATTAATAGAATCTCCTACTCACTCGTATCTATTTTCTTCCTCCATGGGAGGTCGCTTAGGCTAGAGAGAGTGGTTGTTCTCAAGAGAAACTAGATCGAGACCCAACTCTCTATATCCTAACCTCGTCGGGGACTTGCACTAAGAAATGACAAGGAGCACCCTGCTATGATACCACTAATCCATATTATTTTGAGAATGAAATGAAGAATATATGTAATAAACAAATATATAGATATATTGCAAGAAACACAGAGATACAGTAATAAAAAATTTCTATTAATGAAAGAAATGTACAAAAACTGTAAAAATACAGAGTGAGTGAACTCGCTAGAATGGTGGAAGCTTATCTCTGAGAATAGATGTGATGGATATGCTCATTCACAATAATATGTGTTTAAAATGAGGCTCCAAATGCATTTTTAACATAAAGAATAAATGAGAAAAAACTAAACATCCAAAAACCTAACCATGGGAGATGAAATGCCAAAAGGTTTGTGGGCCCCGATGGGAGTAGTTGATACATCAACTTCGTGAGGGCGTAACTTTTGCATACGAACTTCATTTAGGACGTTCAATACCTCATCGAAAAGGTCTATCCAAAGAGTACAACTTCCATTGTGTGTTGAAGGAACACTATCAATTAGCTATATCCCCCCAAAAGTCCAAAAACACATCATTTAGGGCCTCAAAATGACCCCGAAAGTTTGGGACATGAAAAACTGTAAAAAACTGCTAAACAGGAAATTTGTTCTTTGAGCCATTGGAATAGGTGGGTGGCCACCCATATCTGCTTCTCTACTACAATATTTTTTATCTTCTTCTATCGGATAGAAGGGTCTTGGGCCAAGGCGGTAGTTTTTTTAATGTCCTTCCATTATTTAGGGATGATTTTTCCATACTTTGGTTGTTGCATATTTGCAGACCCAAACTCTCGCTTGTTTCGCTGCTTAAATTTATGCTCGATTTTGATAGCATATCGATAAGTGTATCCCAGTGATGATATGTACAAAAAATTCATTTTGGTTTGTATGTACTGTGTAGATCTTCGTGGTATTTTAGAACCATATGTCATTCGGTGTCTTTGATACCTAGCTTGGTGTGCAAGGTATGGAAGATATTTGTGAGCTCTAGTATTGTTTGGCCCCTCTCTTGTCTCAATGTGGTCCATCTCATGTGTTGGTCATCATAGTTTCCAATAGGGTAATATTGTTCCTTTATGGCATCCATAAAAATACCCTAAGTGGGTTCGGTCTCAAACATTTTAGACTCCTTTGTGGATTTTTTCTCACAGTAAGTTTCCCACCAATTTTTGACATGGGGGACAACCTTAAGGAGCACAAAGGTGATCTTTTCCCTATCAGAAAAATGGTGAATAGAGAAATAACCTTCTAGCATATTTAACCACATTTCCAAAGAATTTGCATCTATCTAACCTTCAAACACAGGAATATCATAATTAACTTGTACCTTGAAAGGGGCAGCGCCTCCAAAGTGGTTGCTTAATGAAGACGCGTCTGTTGTTATCGATAGTTGTCGAAGGATTTGGGAAAACTTATCCATCATTTCGTCCCTCTGTCACGTGAGGGATTCATCAAGAAATTGATTAATAGAATATAGTTCTCCCTTGTCTCTCTTTTATTCTACCATGGGAGGTCGATTGGGTTAGCGAGATCAGTTTTCCTCAAGAGAAACTAGCTCAATACCCAACTCTATATATCCTGACCTCGTCAGGGACATGCACTAAGAAATGATAAGGAGCACCTTGCTATGATACCATTGATCCATATTATTTTGAGAATGAAATAAAGGCATATATGTAACAAATAAATACAAAAATGTATTGCAAGAAACACAGAGATTTAGAAGTACACAATTTCTATTAATGAAAGAAATGTACAGAAACTGTAAAAATACAGAGTGAGTAAACTCGCTAGAATGGTGGCATCTTATCTCTGAGAAGAGATGTGAAAGCTATGTTTATTCACAAGAATATATTTTTACAATGAGGCTCCAAAGGCCCTTTTAACATAAAGAAGAAATGATAAATTCCTAAACATCCAAAAACCTAACCACATGAGATGAAACACCAAAAGGTTTGTGGGCCTCGATGGGGGTAGTTGATACGTCAACTTCCCGAGGGCATAAATTTTTCATACAATATTTGTTGGGCATTCGATACATCATAGTAAAAGTACATCTGAGGAGTACAATTATTATTATGGGTTAGGGTGTTACTCTGGAAAACTTTGGCCCCCCAAAAGTACAAAAAATGGTGTTTAGAGATTCAAAATAGCCTCGAAAGTTTGGGAGTTTAAAAAATGTAAAACATTGCCAAAATAGAAAATCGTTCTTTGATACAATGAAATAGGTGGGTGGCCATCGATATCCACTTGGATCACTGCTCCCCCATTAGGATGCAATGGTCTCCATGGCGTCAAGTTCCTAGGGAAGATTTTGTTCGATCTGAACCTTGGTGAGTTTCTTTCCTTGTTGAATAAGTTGTCATTCTTAGCTTGTTGAAGGTTGTCATGAACCTGATGTTGGAGGGGTTGGATACATTCAACCAATCTAGTTGCATGATATGACTTGGAATAAGTGTGGGATGACTCTGTCAATGAAGACGCAACATGAATAATATGAAGGGATTTGTTATAATTTTTCTTGACTAGGTAGTGTGGAGTCACCCCCATAGTTGAAGTAATAATATTTGTGTGCTCTTCTACAATATTTTTGGTCTTCTTTTTCTAGATAGAAGGGTCTTGGGATGAGGTGGCAGTGGTTGCAGTTTCCTTCGGTTAACCTTATTACCGAATTGTGAAGAGGATAAACTTTACGGTATGAGAGATTACTTTGCAGCATTGTTTTTTTGGGATAGTAGTCGGAACTACCTCTGGTATCCTGTAGAGATGACCCACCAGAGTAACAATGACACTACGAGGTAGAGAGTCATAAAAAAAATGACGCTTCCACATACACAAATGACCTAACAAAACATCACAAATTTCTAGTGGGGAAATATCACATAGTACCTAATCCTTGAAGGGCTTGATGCCATAGGACATGTGACATTGCTAGTTGATGTGGAGATCTCATCCTTGGTGAAGACACCCATTGTTGTATGGTTGTGGATATGGTGTTATCATAAAATCCAACTTCTTGACGACCTCTTCTAATATAATGTTCTTTTGGATTACACGATCAACAATGAAATGTAGTGGGGTCCCCTTCACCCACATCTGTCAATGGAAGAGGTGCTCCCCCTCCTCAGGATCCTCTTATTCTTATGGTTGTATTTTTGTGGTCATGATGGTAGATGTTGGTTATGGAGCCTAATTATCTTCCTGATTCAGAGGTCTTGTGTTTTAAGCCATGTTTATACCCCAGAAGTATGTACACTCTTCCACGTAGGGGACTGCAGAGGGGGGTTACCCCCTCTGCAGGGTCCGGGGGAAAGTGGGCCATTGGTGGGGGCAGCGTCCCCCGATGGGGGTTTGGGGATGAAGCCCCCGAAGGAAAATTTTCCTTGTAAATGTATATTGTAATTTCATTGTAAATCTAGATCGTTCATTATAAGGTCTCAGATCTAACGGTAGAAATTATGTTAGGGTTTTTTCCCTAGAAGGAAACACTCTTTTGTGAGGGAAATGTATTGTGGCTAATGATGATAGTGAATATTGTATTATGAGAGAGGAGACTGTGAGAGAAAGAAGAGGAAGTTACAAAGAGAAAGAAGAGGAAGTTACAGCGGGTTTTTTGTAGGTTGTATCCCTTCATATGATGGATAATAATAAAGGAAGGACCTGGCAATTTCTCTGGTGGATGTAGCCCACACTGGGTGAACCACGTAAATATGTGTCTCTGTTTTATTGTGTATCTTTTGTGTTTTATTTCCGCATTTGTTTTATTTATTGCTCCATGACCCTGTTTTTCTAACAGTAGAAATGGGTTCTGCATCAATGATCTATCTTCTTTTATTATTTTTTAAATCAGATTCTAAGTCGAGGCTTGAATATGTTTCTTTGAGCTCGACCACCAATGACATTTCGAGTGACATTCATCAATGTTGTGCCAAGGGATTTTGTTGAAGTCACACCACTTTCTAGTGTGCTTCTTCATTTTCCCATTACCCTTCTTTTTATGCAGCTTGCACTAGTTGTCTTTAGGTTGTTTGTTCTGTGAGTTAGGCCCTCCTTTACCATACATTGGTTGTTGCGTATTTGTAGACCCGAACTCCCACTTGTTATGTTGCTTAGATTTATACTTGATTTTGATAGCATATTGATAAGCGGCTCCCAATGATGAGATGTCCAAAAACTCTATTTCAGTTTGGATGTAACTATGTAGTGCCCCCCAATATTTTAGAACCAGATGTCACTCAAATTATTTGATATCGATATTGGTGCACAAGGTATGGAATATATTTTTGAACTCCATCACTGTTTGACCCCTCTCTAGATGCAATGTGGTCCATCTCATGTACTATTTGTCATATTTTCCAACATGGTAATATTGTTCCTTGATGGCATCCATAAAACATTCCCAAGTGGGTTCGGTGTCAAGCATTATAGACTCCTCTGTGGAATTTTGCTCACAATAATTTTCCCACCAATTGTTGACATGGGAGACAGACTTAAGGAGCGCAAAGGTGATCTTTTCCCTGTTGGAAAAATGGTGGATAGAGAAATAACCTTCTAACATATTTAACCACTCTTCCAAAGCATCCCCATCTATCTGACCTTCAAACACATGAATATCAAAATTAACTTGTACCTTGAAAGGGGTGGTGCCTCCAAAGTGGTTTCTTGATGAAGACGTGTCTACTATTATCGGCAGTCGTTGGAGGATTTGGGAAAATTCTCCATCATTTTTTCCCTTTCTCTCGTGAGGGATTCCTCGAGCAACAAATTAATAGAATATCCTACTCCATTGTCTCTCTTTTCTTCTGCCATGAGAGGTCGCTTGGGCTGGAGAGAGTTGTTTTCCTCAAGAGAAACTAGCTCAAGACTTAACTCTCTATATCTTGACCTCATCGGAGACATGCACTAAGAAATGACAAGGAGCACCCTACTCTAATACCACTAATTCGTATTATTTTGAGAAAGAAATGAAGTCATATATGTAATAAATAAATACACAAATATATTGCAAGAAACATAGAGATACAGTAATACACAATTTCTATTAATGAAATAAATGTATAGAAACTATAAAAATACAAAGAGAGTGAACTTGTTAGAATGGTGGCAACTTATCTATGAGAAAAGATGTGATGGCTACGCTCATTCGCAATAATATGTGTTTACAATGAGGCTCCAAAGGAATTGTTAACATAAAGCAGAAATGAGAAAACCCTAAACATCCAAAAACCTAACCCCAGGATATGAAACAACAAAAGGTTTGTGGGTCACAATGAGGGTAGTTGATACATCAACTTCCTGAGGGCATAAATGTTGCATACGATCTCTGTTTGGGGCATTCAATACCTCGTTGGAAAGGTATAGACAAGGAGTACAACTTACAATATGGGTTTTGGTTTGTTTTTAATTATCTCATATCTCCCTAGAATTCCAAAAAAACATCGTTTAGGGCCTCAAAACGGCCTCGGAAGTTTGGGACCCGAAAAACTATAAATAAACTGCCAAAATGGAAAAAATTTCTTTGAGATAGTGGAATAGGTGGGTGGCCACCAATATCCACCTAGATCAGACAACGTTTCCATTGTAGGGGAATATCATGGTATGAAAAAATGATGAGGCCACTTCTTTCATTGCATACCTATAACTACATCTAAGCAAGATATTATAGTCCAAGGGGCGTCGATGACCTCGATATTGATCAAGACTATTTTTCCCATTATCTCGATGGGGAAATTTTTAAACATTCCCTCGGGTTGATATGGGTGACCATCATAAGCCCAAAGAGTGATAGCAGAGGGGGTAAGCTCAGGGGAGCGTAGCTTCTGCAAAATGTTTTTGAACATTATGCATGTGGATGCACCTATGAATAGTGATATTATGAATTGTGACAAGGATTTGGAAATCTACCATTGATGGGAGTGTTGATGCGAGAAAAATTCTCCATGCCAAAATGAGGGAGAATTGCTCGATGACAAGTCCCAATCAGACCTGCTCTTGTTTGGTATGGCAATCTCCATTGATATGTGGGACGGTTTCCGCTAACTAAATGGATTTCTCTCTGAAGAGAGACTTGTTCATTTAAATTAGACTAAATCCTAAACGCAATCTTATTCTAATATGAAAATGCAATCCTGTCCTAATAGTAATATAGAAATCAATTGTATGCATACAATTTTACTTATGGAAACAAAATAGTTCATATTGCTCAATAAGAAACTATACTAGCATACCCATACACATATAGATGACAATGAATATGTCCCTACAATTGAGCTCATAATCCATTCATAATTATTTCCTATAGAGACAATTGAAAATAGGGACAAATTGCGAACATCTGCAAAAAACAACCAAACAACAATGCACTATTGAATGAATAGACCATGAATCAGCGTGCCATTATATTCATTCACATAAATAGTTCATATGATTGAGATACAAGTACAATACAAGATCCTTCCAATTCATCCCCAAGCCCGATAAATAGTTATAAAAGACCCAATTTTGGGTTATCCAACCCCCCCTTTCGTCACTGCGGGTGAAATTACATTATAATGTTTTTCAATCACTCCACTTGGGACTGTTCCTCTTTTGGACTCCTCACTTCCACTCTATCTCTTGCAGTTACACTCACTCATATAACTATAATCCTCATTGTCTCAATGCCCATGTCTTCATTGGGACTCTTCACCTCCTCATGCATTTATGTCAAAGCAACAATAATGAAAAAATATATAAATTCGTTTATATGTGGGAATAAGAAAAAATATTGACAATTGTATAAATACATTAAAATATGATAATTTATTGATGTTAATTAGGAAAGAGAGACTGTTTCAAATTATCCTTTGAGTTCTAATCTTTCCAATGATCCCTTTTTTGCATGATTTGGTCTTCAAAAACCCACGTTATGAGTCGCGAACACTTCATAGTCAATACTCAAGCAAATTTGTACCTCCTTTTTTTCCCAATTGTTTTGATCATTTATGTTGCTAATCTGGCTAATATTCTCCGCATATATTCTAAACTAATTTATCTTTCCAATGAGCCATATCATGCCCAATTTGGCCTTCTAGAACTTAAGATATGTCCCTCTAAAGTTAGCACTCAACAATCGTCGATCTCAATTTATTGTAAACCTTGATTGTTGACTTCATAAGCCTAAATATTTATAGATGCATTGTGGGAAGTGATTCTGATTGATTTATATTGTTTTCCCCTCCTTATTTAGTTTATGTATGAAGTTAGAGGAGACACGGAACCTTGAGTCCATGTTAAAGTTTTGACCCAGAATCTGGAGAGAAAATAAAATAAATAAATAAATCTTTTACATGTAAATCCAAAATTAATAAAATAATACAAATTCAAAATTCTCAAATTCAAGTGTCCAAAAACCATATCCCACCCAAAAATTTATGGTAATTTCAAACGGTAAATGACGGTAATTTGGGAAGGGTAACTATCAGTAAATTGGGACGTGAATTCAATACAATAACTTCAAAGGCTCATGCATGATGGTCAAACTCTGATGATCGGGTTCGAGAATTCGGGAAGTCAACCATGCAAGTGAAACCTGATGAGGTGAGTCTGATGGTTCATCCTGATGGTTAGACTTAGGGATTTCAGAAAAATTAAAAGGTTTTCCCTAATGTGAATCTCGATGCTAAGATCCCAATCTGAAAGGGAAATCTCGATGGTCAGAGCCCAATCTGAAAGGGAAAGCCCGATGAGGTAAAAATAACAATAAAACAAAAATAAAAATAAAAATAATAAAATAATAAACAATAACAAAAATCAAATACAACTTCAAGCTTAGGGATTAAAAAAAATGAAAATAAAATAAACAATAAAAAAATAAAAATAAAAATCCAAATCCCATGAATGTGAAGTAAAAGAAAATAATAATACAAACTTTGGGATTTTGGAAAAAATGCATGTAAATTCAATCCTCGAGGTAAAAAGTAATTTCCCGATAGTAAAAGTAAATTCTCGATTTGGAAAGTCTGATGATAAAGTTCCAATATGGAAAGTTCTAGATATAGTAAATTCTCAAATAAAATAAAAATAAAATATACATGGGATTTTGGAAGGGGAAGAATTTGAAACCATGTATGGATTTGGAAATCCATGGGTAAAATAAAATAAAAATAAAAATAAAATAGGAATAATAAAAATAAAATATAAAAATAAAATAAATAAAACTATAGAAAATAAAATCAGTTGTGGTAAGGGAAAAATGAGGCTTGGTTCTAATCCTGGGTCAAGGTTCTGCACCTAGGTCAAGGTTCCACACCTAGGTTAGGGTTCTGCACCTAAAAATCAAAATATGAAACAAAGCATATCATGAGAACTTCAAATACCCAGATTTCTAAATGTTCGAGATTCACATAAAATGTATTCCCTCTAAACAAATCCAGATGCCTGAATGCCATGTAAAATTGGACAGGTCAACATGACTCAGAGGGAATGATGTGAGATAACATTGGATAATAGGGAATTTGGATGACACATACATGCCACATTGAGTTACAAGAAAGGTAAGAATGATTCTCCCAACTTGTAGTCATTGGAGGAAGCAAATAAAGTGGACAAGTGGCAAGTATTGATTGGATTTTGTAAAGGCATGGATCCAAACTTTAGGATTTGAATGAAGGTACTTGTTAAAATAAAGGTCGGATTCGAATGCTCCATGGGATATAACACCTAGGAAGCCACATTAGATGACAATACAAACTCGGTATGAAGGATCCAAATTCCATGTAATACAGAACCAACAACATGACACATGACATTCCTCGTCAAGTTCCATGTCAAAATTGTAAAAATAATAGACCCTATGTTAGGGTGACAACTAGTAGACTGGGGTTGGGTATTCAAAAAGGTACTACATCCGCTATCTGGGACCCAGTATTTAGAATAAGGCATTAAAGGAACAAACCCCATGTTGGGGTCCTATAATCATAGGTGACTTGACTCTTCAGCTATTTATTTGGCATTGCTCTCGTAATGAAGACATCTGGCTTGCTGGGCTCGGTTGATTTCATTTTTCCCTCCATCCATTTCGCTCGATCCTTCATCACCCTATTGCACCCTTCATGCCCTCGCCCTCCATTTTTCACCCCTCCACTGATTTTGTCCTTACATGAATAAACAATCTTAGGATAAAAAACATTAGGTTAATAATAAATGGTTAGTGGCATTTTTTTAACACTAATTAGCATAATAATGTTAATTTAACTAAATTAGTGTAGTTAGATTAATAAGACTAGGTTAGGCTTGTTAATAGTAAATTAATTAATAATTAATTGAAACCTAGGCTTGAAACTAATTAATTAAATAATTATTAATTAGGTTAGTTTGTTTAAGTAAGCAATTAGGTTAGTGTATTAGAATTAAACATTAATTAAAAATTAAATAAAACATATAAATATAAAACAATTTTAAATTTTAAATAAAACAAAATATAAAATAAAAACAAATAAAAAATAAGCATAATAAAACAAAACGAAAAAACAAATAATAAAAAACATAAATTAATTAATTAAACAAAACTATATCCTAAGTTCTAAAACCCACACCCATGCATCTTTCCTCATATATCGTACCCCTCTCCCTTACTTCACTCAACCAAGGGGGGTCCGAAAAGTGAAACCACCATGGGACACTTGTCACCACCATATGATTTTTTACCCCCCCCCCCCCCCCC
>ML777803.1:625254-664651 GCA_009831015.1 Picea engelmannii | reverse complement strand
CTAATACCACTTACCACCCTAGGGGGGTCCGAAATCCACTCTCCCTCCTCTGAAATCCACTCTCCCTCCTCTGAAAACCGCTTTTCACCTAGTTTTGACCACCTGTTTTCCTAGAGAGATTCTAGGAAAACCAGAAGGAACTCTGAAAGACCGAGAGATTTTTTTCTCCAAAACGGACTGAAGAACAATAACCTCTCTCAGTTTTTGCACAGGTATCAAGAATTGGGAGAATTAAAGCCATCTTTGACCACTATTTTTCAGGAATCCATGTTTCCTGATTTTGTCATGTTTTTGCGGTAGCTGTTTTGGAAATATGGAGATGAATTTGGAAAAACTAAGAGAGGTTTTTACTCAAAACAAGGTCATCTATGAAAGCCTCCCCCATTTTTTACACAGACATCTCATATTGGGAGAAATGAAGACTTCACGGGACCCTAGTTTGCATAAATTCAAGAGGCAGAAATTCAAAGGACAGATGGAAAAGAGATCAGATTCAAAGGCACAGATCACCCACAGATCCCATCAAAACAGTGTTGTATCTCTGAATGAATCTCAATGATCTCTATCTCTTTGTAATCCGAAATCGAATTGGTTTAGATTTTCCTAAATTCAATCATGCTCATTAATGACAGGATCATTGTAAATAATTTATAAATACTTCTGATTTCAAAGTATCAGGGGTTGGTCAGTTGAGACCTATTGGTAGAATAGGATACAGATTGTAAAGTAGCTCACACAAATTCTTTTTTTCATCAATCCAATAATATAGTCACAACAGTTACACGATTCATGTGTCAATCATGGTGGTGAAGTGCTTTTATTCACTGTAATTTGTTTCCATTGTATTTCTTAAGTTGTTCATATTCTGAATTATGCTAAGAGGTGTAAATAATAGAGTTTGTTGAGACATACACTTTGTTTCTGGCTTTGACATAATTATCAATGCTTTCTGCTCAATGGTTAATTCTAGGATTCTTGATTTCCCTATTATTACATGGTCCTCTCATCTTCTCCTCCAAATCCAAAATCAACCTCAAAGAATCCAACAAGAGTGTCTACCTTTCCCTGTAGGGTTGTCTATAGAACTTGTCTTTGATTGAACCCCAGTTTGTGACTCCATTACCCAATGGCCTATTTTCTTTGTTCCAACCAAAAATTCAAAAGAAAATCGTATTCTCTTATAACTAGCCTAACATCCAATAAAAACAAAGATAAATCAGACAAAGAGATCCCTCTCTGAGTCTTGGAGGGATAGATCCTTGAATCTAAAGTGGTTTTGTAGTTACCTCTGCCCATTTCTTCTTTAGCCTGAGAAATTATAGAGTGTTAACATAGTGGCGACCATGCTGGGGAATGTTCCTCAGAAAAGTGTATCAAGTTCCATATCTGATTACTGATGGCATACAATGATCAGACACAAGAAGGTTGAATCATCCACCTAGCGACTCCAATAAACTCCAATCAATTTCAAAGACTCCACTGGATGAAGAAATTGAAACATGAAAAGACAATTTGAAAAGATCAGGTATGCAAGTTGGAATTGTACCCAAGACATAATTGGTTTTATTTTTAATTATTTCATCCCTTTTTGTGAACCTATCCAAGATCATATTGTTGAAACTCATGTTGACCAAATTCAACCTAGGGAGCCTCAAGAAATCAAGCCAAGTTTTACAATCTTTGTACATACTCCTACACCTGTATATATTCCAGATAGATACAAGCCTCTTGTATTACCTCCTATACTTTGTGATTTCCTTGCCAACTATTACAAACATCTTCCCGGGTTTGATGGAGAACATGGTAATATCCCATTTGAAAAACACATACAAGGTTTTGAAAATTATCTTGACCTTTTTTAGGTTGAGGAAGATGATGTCTGCACTAGTATTTTTGCTTTATCTTTGCAAGGTAGAGCTAAGTAATGGTTCAAAAGTTTGTCAGCTGCAAGCATTCCCAATCTTCAGTAGTTTGTAAAAATCTTCTTGGATAAATGGGAGATCAAGAGAAATATTTTCCTCATTCTAGAAGAGTATGATCATTTGAAACGACGGCCAGGAGAAACAGTGCAACACTTTTCAGCAAAATTCAACCAAGTTTACAATTCAATGCCTACTGAGATAAATCCTCCCCCTGGTGTAGCTCTATTACACTACCCATATGACTTTGATCCAAATATGGTATTTCAACTAAGAGAAAGGAACACTACTACACTCAAGGAGATGCAAGATAGTGCAATTAGTGTGGAAGAAAATTTTATGATCAAAAGGTCAAAGATCAAGGTAGAATAAAGGAAGAAAATAGCAAAGGAGCAGTTGAAATCTTTAGAAGCTAAACTGGACATTCTGGCCAGTACAATGAAAGAAATGATGCAGAAATTCATCATGGGAAATGAACTTGCTTCTCAAGGGCATCATGTTTCATTGGTTACAGAGAAAGAAAGGGTCATTGTTCCCAAACACGTTTCAGCTCATCCTTGGTATCATGGATTGGAAAATGATTGTTTCATGTATTCAATTCACAACGTAGTCAAAGATAAAACTCCAACTCAGCTTGTAGAAGATCCATCAGCTAATATGATCTGTATGTTTTATGACATTTCATTCATGGATGATCTACCCAAGCACGATAAATACGATAAGGATTACATCAAGATGTATTTTCCAAAGCAATCAGCAGTATATTGTTGGGAGGAAGAAGATCAGTTGCAATTCAAACATGACAGTTAGCCTGTGCATAGCAATTATGACAGCAATGAGAAAAATGCAGAATATTTCAGAGTAAGTGGAAAGACTTTACCCTTATGTTTCTCTTCATTTCAATTTCTGAGAGAAAATTATAAACAAGTTGTAAATAATGAAGATGTAGAATCTTCTAATGAATCAATTAAGGATGTCATTGATGACATGGAAGCTATTTTAGATCCAGGATTACAGCCACTAAGTTCCCTTGACTTTCAAATTCCAGATGAAAGTTCAGAGCCCGAAACAAAATTTAAATCAGTGGAATATAACTTTGTACCATTAGTCTTTAATTCATTTCAAATTTTGAAGGAGACTCTTGAGCAGATGATGAAGGATCAATACATACAAAGTCAGGAAATTTCATTTGAATCAATGCATAAGTCATGTCAGTCTCTTCAAGATCCAATAGTTGATTTGTTGGATGACCTGTGTTGTCAAGATCATGTTTCATGTGCCAATTATGGAGTTGAAAGAATTTACGATATAGACATGGTTAGATAGTCATTTTCATGGTTTGATTCAGTAGCAGCTTCTTGTCAAAGTTTATTAGAAAATCTACAGAAAAATCAGAATTTGCATATTAATGATACAGATGGCATATGTGTATTATCAGGTCATTGTCTTAAAATGGGTAAATTTGAATACCAGGAGATAGGTCATGTTTATTATGATCCTATAGTTGTCTATATGGAGGAGCTATTCTTTTCATAATTCCCATTGATACCTAAAGTTTATGCGATTTTCCACAGTCCCAGGGCTTTGTGTTGTGAAGATCAGGTTGGAAATCAGTCTATGTTGCCCATGCAAGTTCTATTTCTGATACTGGTTAAAAACAATGAAAGAGCATATTTATTAGAGCAGTTTCTTGACTGGATGCACTGGCATTATTGTATCATTTAGAACAGCAAAATTATCAGTAGTGTAGGGTAGGTAGCAATTTGAATAAGCTCAGTCATTTGAGCATCTTTTTCAGCAGTGTGTGGTTTCCAGTAGAGTTTGTAGTTGATAGTGTATAGTTCAGTGTTCAGCTTTATTTGAGCCAATTCGGAGATTGTAGCTGCAGTGACTCCATGGCCCAATGGATAAGGCACTGGTCTACGTGTTCAAAGTTCTATGATTCTTGTCACCTCTCGAAAGATCTGCCATCCCCAGGTGAATCCTATGTTGGGGTCCTATAAGCATAGGTGACTTGACTCTTCAAATATCTATTTGGCATTGCTCTCGTAACAAAGACATCTGGCTCATTGGGCTCAGTTGATTTCATTTTTCCCTCCATCCATTTCACCTGATCCTTCATCACCCTGTTGCACCCTTCATGCCCTCGCCCTCCATTTTTCACCCCTCCACCGATTTCATCCCTACATGAATAAACAAGCTTAGGATAAAAAAACATTAGGTTAATAATAAATGGTTAGTGGAATTTTTTAACACTAATTAGCATAATAATGTTAATTTAATTAAATTACTATAGTTAGATTAATAAAACTAGGTTAGGCTTGTTAATAATAAATTAATTGTTAATTAATTAATAGTTAATTAATAATTGATTGAAACCTAGGCTTGAAACTAAATAACAATAATTAATTAAATAATTAGTAATTAGGTTAGTTTGTTTAAGCTAGCAATTAGGTTAGTGTATTAGAATTAAAAAATAAATAAAACAGATAAATATAAAACAATTTTAAATTTTAAATTAAATAAAATAAAAACAAATAAAAAAATAAAAAAAATAATTAATTAAACAAAACTATATCCTAAGTTCTAAAACCCACACCCACGCATCTTTCCCCATATATCGGACCCCCCGCCCTTACGTCACTCAACCAAGGGGGGTTCAAAAAGTGAAACCACCATGGGACACTTGTCACCACCATGTGATTTCGAACCCCCCCCCCCTAATACCACTTACCACCCTAGGGGGCATTCAAAATCCACTCTCCCTCCTCCGACAACCGTTTTTCACCCAATTTTGACCACCTATTTTCCAAGAGCGATTCCGGGAAAACCAAAAGGAATTTTGAAAAACTGAGAGAGGTTTTTCTCCAAAAATGGCTGAAGAAAAATAACCTCTCTCATTTTTTTTCACAGGTATCGGGAATGGGGAGAATCAAAGCCATATCTAACCACTATTTTTTAGGATTCCATGTTTCCTGATTTTGTCATGTTTTTGCGATAGCTGTTTTTGAAAGTTGGAGATGAATTTGGAAAAACTAAGAGAGGTTTTTAATCAGAACATGCTCATCTACAAAATTTTCCCCAATTTTTACATAGAAATCTCATATTGGGATAAATTAAAACTTCACGGGACCCTATTTTTCAGAAATTCAAGAGGCATAAATTCAAAGGACAGGTGGCAAAGAGATCGGACTCAAAGTCATAGGTGACCCATAGATCCCATAAAAACAGTGTCATATCTCTGAATGAATATCAATGATCTCTATATCTTTGCAATCTGAAATCGAATTGGTTTAGATTTTCCTAAATTCAATCATGCTCATTAATGACAGGATCATTGTAAATAATTTATAAATACTTCTAATTTCAAAGTATCAAGGGTTGGTCAGTTGAGAACTATTGGTAGAATAGGATCCAGATTGTAAATAAGCTCATAAATATTCTTGTGTTCATCAATCCAATAATACAGTCACAGCAGTTACAGGATTCATGTGTCAATCTTGGTGGTGAAGTGCTTTTATTCACTGTAATTTGTTTCTATTGTATTTCTTAAGTTGTTCATATTCTGAATTATGCTAAGAGATGTAAAGAACATAATTTGTTGAGACATACACTTTGTTTCTAGCTTTGACATAATTATCAATGTTTTATGCTCAATGGTTAATTCCAAGATTCTTGATTGCCCTGTTATTACCTGGTCCTCTCATCTTCTCCTCCAAATCCAAAATCAACCTCAAAGAATCCAACAATAGTGCCTACCTTTCCCTGTAGGGTTGTCTGTAGAACATGTCTTTGATTGAACCCTAGCTTGTGACTCCATTACCCAATGGCCTATTTTCTTTGTTCCAACCAAAAATTCAAAAGCAAACCCTATACTCTTATAACTAGCCTAACATCCAATCCAAAAAAAGCTAAATCGGACAGAGAGATCCCTCTCTGAGTCTTGGAGGGATAGATCCTTGACTCCAAAGTGGTTGTGTAGTTACATTTTCCCATTTCTTCTTTAGCTTGAGAAATTACAGAGTTGTAACAACCCATACTTCCAAATTCTAGATGACACAACATATGACATATAAGGCGACACCTAGGATGAATGGGATATCAATTCCAATGGCATGATGACGCCAGGAACATTGGATGGAAATGAGGCTATCAAATCAAATGGTTTTGAACCATCAATTATTGAAGTTCAACCCATACCCGGACATGAAAGGTTATGAAATGAGGAAAAATTTGGGATCTGTATGATTTGATAGACAAAGTTAAAGCAAGATCTGTATGGGAAAAAATTTAGGGTTTTCAATAATAATCATAAATACTTGAGGCTTAAGACAGGCTCAACATGTAGGAATTCTAAGGTTGTTGTGGGTGTCATAAATTTGAGGAAATAATATATTTTAATCACTTGGATACTCTTCTCTTGACTTTCATGTCTTCTACGACCTAGTAGACATGATAATTATTGCTTGACTGTACACAAGATTGCTCTTATGTTTTTGCATGATTTTCAGTAGCATAAGTATCTTGCATAGGAAGGAACTCTACAACACTCTCACTACAACCATGGGAAGGATTGAATTTGGTATACAAAGAAGAAGATACTTTCTAATAGGTCATAAAATCTACATTCCTTCCCCTTGCCATTTTACTAACAAAATTATGAAAAAGAGATGGGTTTATTCAAAAATGAAAAGGAGGAATTTATTAGAAGAAATTATCTATGATCTTGGCCTTTTATGAAAAAATTGTTTTTGTAAACAAATGCCGTGAAACATCACTAGAAAAGTTTTTCTTGTTTGCATATAATAAAAAATAATATATGAAACCCTTGGAAAATATTAAAGATGCTATTATTCTAGTTATGTATTTTAAACTTAGGAGTGTGATTAACATGTGAGAGATTGAGCATGAATATGATGATAGAAGGTACAAGACACAAAGTAACAATTTTCTCTTCATTCAAACCAATCATTCACTTTTCCATGATTTAGTGAGATGATAGTACAAGCCAATGCACAAAGAAACAATTAATCCATAAAAGAAAATACATCCAATGCATAAGATGGAGCATCAAGCCTTGCATTCAAATAGGATCAGTAATATATTCAAATCCATTGAAACCAATTAATGTAAAAAGATCAAAGTCAACCTGTCAATCTCATCACAAAAGGATCAAAGAAGCATCATAAATCAGAGGTATAATTAAGAACATCTGAAAGCACAAGATCAAAGAGATTATCAATCATGAAAAACATCCTCAAAGATAAACAATCAATGAATATATAAACCCCTAACCTCCTCCAAGGTAGATAAAGTATATTCAGTAGGATCATAGAAGTAAGGGATTAGGCATTAGAGCTCAAATTTAGTAGGGGACCCCTTTCCTTTTTCTCATAAAACAAAAATAAAGTGAGGGGGGGTGTTGTGATCACAACAGCAAGCTAAGGATATGAGTTGTTAAAATCAAAAGTGATGAGGCTTGATTCTAAAGGGCCAACTACTCCCAATGTGGATAGCAAGGCTTTCCTTTTTGAAGGATAGGTTTGCAAAACCTTAAGTATAGACATGGATGCAAGGGATTGATCCAAGTAGTCTATCTACAAGGCTATAGCTATGTGTTGCCCCAGCATGTGGGTTATGAGTAGTGCGTCGCAAAGGTGCTCTTGGTACACATTAGATAGGTTCACCACAGGGATGTGGGATCATCAAAGGGGAACCTACTAGTAATGGGGGTGTATCCGACATGGTCAAAATAGAGTTGGAGGGCATGTCGTATTAACTAATACAAGTTTGAAGAAGAATATCCTCCTCTTTTGTAAGGATAATATTGTGTGTTGCATAATTTCCAGGTTGAACTTGTCCTGGATTAGGATATTGACCCAACTACTAGGTAGAAGGACTAGAGTCTTGTTGCATAATAACCACTCCTTGATGGGGGAATGGGTTATGTAGAATCATTAGTGGTGGGGGTTGAGGGAATTTATACTAAACTTCCAGGGCACCCTTTGGGGCATGGGGTTCTTATGTGTTCATAAACTCCTTCATTCTTTTGTAATCATCTATTTGTGGGAAATGGTGAGTACAATGTCTATATTCACCACATAATGCATAGGGGAAGTTGGTAATTCGATTGTTTTCGCATCGATAGAGTCATTGAGTATCGTTTTCACTTGATATAGTATCTTGTGATAGAGTTAGTGAGTCAACATGATTATTAATCATGAGTGTTGGTGATTGAAAATCGGTGCTTTCTCAACGCTCTGAAGTGTTCTCTCATTCTTGTTCATCTATGGTGGGTGGAAATTCCAAGGCCATCAATCAATTAGTTGAGGTTATGGTTCTTCCCATGTTATTGTTGGTTATTGTTGATGCCAATATTCTGATTTTGATTACCCACATTAGGATTTCCCCCTGTTGGAGGACTTGGATGTTGAGGTTTCCCCCCCTATCCCTGGTTTGTATTGGCTTTGTTTTTTTCCCTTCTTTTTCAAATTATTTTGTTGAGTGGCAGGGTTAAGCATATTTATTTGTTCAAATTCTTGAACCTGTTGTATGGGAAAATGCTGGAAAAATTTTACCCTGGCCTATTATTTTCGTTGTGGTGGCATGCTAGTGGGTTTTGGGTGACCGAGGAATGGATAGTATGGATTACTATATTTTGGAGGTCCATAGGGGTTATATGATGTTGAGGGTCGTCCACCACAACCTGGGTTGCATGAAGGACCATGTGTATGCCTAGGAATCTAGATACTTGGTTGAGGTAAGGGATTCATGGGTTGCATAGGGTTGTGCCCTCTAGCTACTTGAGGAGTGGGAGTGAGGAATGTAGGATTAGGAACATATGGTGTGCTCATATGAGAAGGGTAGTATGGTGCTCCTCCATAATTATTTGTGTATTTATTGGTACCATACAAGGGTGTTTTTTTACCATAAGTATTGAGATGGGTCATAGACCCAATCATTCCATCTATTGAATGGGATGTTTTTGGTCTTTCTTAACCAAATGGAATGGGACAAGGATCATCTAGGAGAATTGTATAGAAATATCTAGACTAAGAGTATATTAAATCGAAGTGTTGGATCTTGGTGATGGCCTCATCTTCAGTTTATGGCATGGTTGTGGCCATTCATTTTGCGATAATGGGTATGAATGATTTAAGGAACCAATCTATTTTTTTTTCCGGGATGGTTTTAATTTTACACAAGCTCCATCTTCGACACCATTCGTGGATGTGATCTAGGATATGACTAGAATTAGTTTGGCGAAAATCCAAGAGGATTTCCAAGCTAGTGTCATGGCATATCAGTAGATAAAAAAAGGATAAAAAAGATTTGGCTAAAGATGTGAAGGTCACATGTGATGTTTGAGGAATTCAAAATCCTAACCCTAGATGACTATCGGGCTCTGTCAAATATCGGGCCGCTAGGAGGAGAAGGGATTTCATTCTTTTGTATTGTACTTGTTCTACAATTGAGCAGAGCATCCAAGGAGTGGGATTTGAGATCATAACAGGGGTAGCAAGAAGACTCTATAGTGTCCATTCATGTCGCAGAGTCATAGGCAACTCCATAGTGAGTGCCCCCCTTTCTTTGTACTTGCATTTCATTACTAAATAAAAGTGAGCAAAGCATAGGCCTCACCTTTTGGTTGGGTATTCTCCCATATTGGGTTTCCCAGGATACATATTTCATTCATTTCTGTGGATGGTGTGTATATTTTCATGTTCTTTAATTTTTGTATTCAGTTATTTTCATAAATATGATTAATAAGCTAGTAATAACTAATATGGGATCTAAGGAAAATCATTTTTCATAGTCTAATATTTAAGAATATTATAAGATTTATTGTGACTAACTATTCTAGTGGAATATCCATGGCAGTCTATAGATCAACTACAGAGGTAGAGTATGTGGTATTTGTAGAGGTCACAAAGGAGATTGTGTGAATTAGGAAGATACTAGAGGATATGTAGTAGAAACAGGTGAATGCTACTCTAGTTTTGATTGACAACACTTCTGCAAACAAGTTGTCTAAGAATCCTAGATTCCATGATCGAACAAAACACATCAAAACAAAGTATTATTTGATTAGACATCATGTAGATGCCAAGACCATTCAGATGATACATTGTTCCACAAATGATCAAATTGTAGATATCTTCACCAAAGCGCTTGGAAGAGAAAAGTTTGAAAAGTTCAAAAAGATGCTTGGACTTACAAACACCCCTTAAGATTAAGGGGGTAACATTAGATACCTAATCCTTAGGATTATGGTATATTGTAAATATTCTTGTAGATATTAATTTAGGAGAAATATGAAGATCATAGGTCAGAATAGGAAGAGTCATCGGACCCCTTGGAAGATGAAACCAAAGGTCACTTCACATTTTATTTATGTATGGCTCACTTTAATGAAATACATTAAATTAGTGGAGTCACTCATCCTTGGACTAACATGGAACACATGATGTTGATCTGCATATATAATCCATGGTCAAGTTTACAAGTTGAAACCTTGAGTCAATCTACTAAATAAATATGACTCCTCGGGAGTGTCACATCTAACCAATGGCCTCCAAAGGACTCGTAGACAACAACCTAGGTCTCGAACTAATATCTCTATATAATGTTAGAGAAATGGGGAATTAAGTAGATCATAGAGCTAATAATTCCAAGAAGAGGTGGTGTCTAGAGACATTATTACAACATCTAAGCACAAGTGATCATAGCTCAACATACATAAAAACATAAGAAACCAAAATATTTCCATACACTACACAATGAATTAATGTAGATCAACCCATAAGGCCATATTATATAGCACTAAGATGTAACCAACTCCCTTGAAGTGAGGAATATGAGCCCCACTTAGATTGATTAGGGTGCATAAGAAACTCCTTGAATTTTTCCTTGTTTTGTGCATTAGTTGATTGCTATAGTTGAGCCAATAACTAGTCAAATACTTAGCCAACCATTTATTCAACCACTTAGTTGATTGTTGATTGTCAGATGATTTTGTTCAAAATATCTAGAGGTGTGATGAACTTGCTTAACCCCCTGTTTCAACAAAAAGGAGGAGAAAAGGGAGTGAAAACATGTTGTCTAATAATGGGTTGTAACCATTGATAAATCCAACAAAGAGAATGGTCTCTCACCACACTTCAAGCCACCCCCAATCCCCTTGCATTGTATTGGAACACAATGTCCCCAAATGATGCAATGTACATGTATAAGTCACACTAAATCCACCAAGAAAAAGTATGAAATGGTATTACTGAATGGTAGATGGAGTTGGTCCTTAGATGTGAGGTTTTCTCCTTGCAAATAGCATTGGTAATCATTGTCAAAAAAAAAATTGGAAGGATCCAAGAAAAACCTGCAAGGGAAAACCCTATAAGTTATTAACCTATGATAACAAAAGGAAGAGTTTACATCCAAGATATGATCAATCCATTGAGGGAAAGTCCCTTCTATGAGGGATTTGATCGTACATTGATTCCAATAAGCTAAGGTTCTTGAGATAATGTTGCAATAGGTTCAATCGAAAAATAGGCAGAGTAACGATGCTTTTTTGAATAAGAACTAAGAGCCAAAAACAATGTGAAGTGAAAATTATTTATATTAAGGAACCACATAGAGGACTCTAGGGTATGAAAAATCACTATTGAGGAAAAGTTATCACCTTGAATTATATTTCATGGATTTGACCAAGACATCCACTAATTCTCTAGAAATATGTGGGGTTTTTGTTGTGAACAGGGTCTTCGATTCACTTCTCCATGAGAGATAGAGGTGAATCATGTGCTAGAGATAGTTTGTAAAAGGGGAGATAATATTTAACCCTATGAACCCTTTTGTGTGCCCACAATGGACATAGAGATGTTGTAAATATATAACTAACCTAAGTGAACCAAATCAAACACGAATGACAAGGTGATTCAAGATAGGGTGATAATGTCTAACTAGTGAACCCACCAAAGGATAAATTTGATCAAAGTATGACCTATGAAAGAAACCAAGGGGACCTTTCCTAAGAATGAGACATTGAATGGGTAAAAACATTCATACACCTAGGTGTAGGCAAGGGGCTAAAGGAAAGACTACTAACACAACTAATCCATATTGAGATGATAAGAGGCCTCATGCTTATGCTTGGGCATTGAGTGTGTGATTAACTAAGTGGAAATTCCATGCACTACATATATCCCCCATGGAAAGAAATTTTATCCATGAAGATGTATCATTGAGGTGCCATGCAAAGAGCAAGTGATAAAAAAGAACAAAGAAGACAAAGAGAAAAAAAAACACACAACGATAAAAAACACAATGGTACATAGGGGAAGGATCCCATAAGACAATTGTGGAATGTTTTGGTGTCTTGCATATGGAAAAATGTGCGCCATCTTGGAGGCTCTCTTACCCAAATTGTCATCCCACGCTAGTGAATAATGACAAAGATTCACATGAGCAAATGACACCATAAGGAGAAAACCTTATAGCGGAGGTTTTTAGTGTTGCAAAATTTGGAAAAAAAAATCAAAAAAACCTCCACTATTGGTTGTGGATGTTTTAGCGGGTGTTCCATATAATTAAAAAAAATTGGGCAAGCAGAGGTTGTAGCGTAGGTTTTTTTTTCGGTGTTGTTTGTGTTGAAATATACTGGTGAGTTATTGTCAAACATGCACCGGCATGTTAATATAATAAAATTCATTAGTGATCAATATAATGCAAACGCTTCAGACCTTAATATAATAAAAGAAACACCCCCATGTGTTTATAACTATTGTGCACCGATTCTGCATTTTTTTCATATGCAGAGCACTGATGCTCTTATAATTTCTACGCATCAGTTTATCCTTGTATTTGTATGAAGCACCATTGTGTTTTAGGATTTTCCCACCCTGGTGAATTTAAGCTATCGTTATCCCCAGTACGATCATGCTATCCTAAGACACGGTGTGTTTAATATGTCATGTGCCCCAATGCTTGTGTAATTAGTATGTACTGGTATATTTTTTACCATGTGCACCGAAGGATAGTGAAATTTTGAATATTCGAGGTGAGATGTCAGTGCCATTATTTTTAGTATGCACTAGTGTGTATATTATAGTAAAATAATCAGTGCGTAAATAATATTTATATTCCCGGTGCGTATACTAACAATAACGCACTACTACAAAAATTAATTTCAGAGCCCCGATGTATATTTCAAACTTTCAAACATGAGCACCGTACAATTTTGAAACGATAAATATTATTGTATCTTATATCATTTACGGAACGATGCATTTTCTCAATAGTACATACCAGTGTGTATGATACCCCAAAATGCACCAACATATATATTATGGAAAGCACTGCTAGTGAGTTCAAAATAATATAGAGCAATGATATGTATATATTTTAATTCATTGTTTTTTACAAATTTTCAATTAATCATTTCAAAATCAATTTTTTTTTACAATAATATTGTTTTATATTTTTGTTATTTCATTTCGATATAATGATTACATTAATGTGTTACCCAACCAATTAAACCTTTGTTATTTGTAACAATGTAAATAATTCACATATTAATTGTTTAGCAACGTGACATTTTACAACACTCAACAATGCAATGAAATAAGAAACCCATTTTATTATATATGAATAAGAGACCCATTGTCATACAAAAAGGGACAATGTAAAGGTCCAATACAATAAACAAATTGCAACTGATTTGTAATTGATACACTTATTGGTAACATGTCCTCATGCAATTGGGACAATATGTCGAGCACATTAAACAAAATCCTTGATTTTCATAGACAAATATTCCAAAACATACAACTTGTAGTAACATTAAATTATATTGATTGTCTTTCATTAGTTTTTTTTTTCTTTTTTTTTCCAATAGAAAATTTGCTCAAACCTATATTAGTGTATATTTTTTTTACATCTTCATGTTCATTACAAAAATCCAATCAGGAAAATGTCAGAATAGCCAAAATATCTAAATAGTGTGACTTTCCAGGAAATAACTTCCTTACAATTCTCCATAGATATTTGCTTCTTAGAGAAAGCAAACAAAAAACATAATATAAGTCGAAAAGTTCACAGGCTCATACTAATATCAAGTTCATATGAAGAGGAGTCCAAAAAACATAGTAGGCATGTTCAAATATCTTGAATTGGGAGGTGTCAGAAAAGGTTGAGATGTGATATGGGCCCTGCAGCCTCATTTTCCCACTTGAAATATGATATTCTACCTTCTCGTCCATAGATAGCTTGTTTAGATAATTGATCTGCCTCCTTGTTGAATTCCCTGAAGATATGATGGAAGCTAATTTCTTGAAAATATTTTATTAATTGCTTTGTTCTGAGCTTCCATCCTTCAATGGCGGTCACTTGGAGTCTTCCTCTATTGTTTATCCATTCGATGATTACCTTTGAGTCCCCCAATACCTGTAATTTTTGAAGAGACAAATGAGTAGCAAGTGTGAGAGTAGACCAGACTCCCAAACGTTATGCCTTTGTATTGCTTCCATCCCCGCAATTGATAAACCATCTATATACAGTAGAATATGGTGTTTTTATAACACCACCCGGTCCACACTGCTTGCCACCTGAAAGTGCAGCCCCATCAAACCATGCAATAAAGGTATCAACTTGTTGTGTGATCGAACAAGTTCTTAATGGGATGTATTTTTTATATGAAGGATGCATGTTGAGAGATCTGAGAGTCTTGTAGACTACAGAAACTACTGAAGGATATGCATTCTCAAAAATAACTTTATTTCTCTCTAACCAAATATACCAACTAATGATCATTCATTAGTTGAACTATTGACATTGCTCGAGCTACATGCATGCATGCCTCATTTCTTGATCATTTGTAGGTGATATTGTACTTTGGTTTTTTAACATAATGTTTTATTGATCAACTTGTTTTTTATGTTATTCCCCTTCATCTTCCATATATAAACATAGAAATAAATTTTGATAAGTATATCTACATTTATACATATAGTAGAGTATACATGATTGTGTAAATCAAAAAACATACCTTAGCACCAAGTATTTCATAAACAATACACATTCTTTCGAAGCCATTCTTCATGAATTCTCTCAAAATATCCTTTGTTGGTTTCATTCCAAACTTTGTTTCCTACATGTTTAATACGACATGACAAAGCACAGTGATAAATAATCAATATAAAGTTTTCTTGTTTTTTCATTAATTATAAAACAAGGGAAATTAAACAACATAGCTACTTACAAATTGTTCAATTAAACTTTCATTCTTAAACATATACTCACAATCCATACTTAACCAATTATTATTGATTCATGGGTTGGCTCCTCTTTGTATGTTAGCACCTAGTAGAAGACATTCATGGACAAGTGTAAATTAATTATTTAAATATAAATATCACAACAAACATGAAAGCTTAAGAAAGTCCAAAAACGTAAATACTCACAAAGTTTGTGATCAACCCTTTTATTCCTTTTCATCATGTCTTATGTGTTGAATGGATTCTATTTGTTTTTCTTTTTTGCAACAAAACAATTGAAAATTAGTATTTCACGTGATGCTTAAATTCAATGTACATAAGAGAATAAATAAATGATTACATAACTCTAATGCACATTGTAGTTGGGATGGATCCTCTTGCGACACAATTATGTTCATTTCTTTTAACATATTGTTCTACTCTTTTTTAGAAATCCATACCAGCATATCTTGGTTTTCCCCTTGTTTGTCCCTTGGAATGTTCAATAATCTGTGGAAAAAGAAAAGATATAAAACTTATTAATATTTTTTTTATATAAGATCCCGGTGCATATATTATGATAATTCGTACTAGGGCGTCATCAATATGTGTATGCATTGGCTTGTCAACTATACATATATGCACTGATATAGTATAATAGTGCCATTGCGAAATTGAAAATGTTTTACAATTTTTTTATTTATCTAGTGCTTTATGAATTAAGAAAAACATGGCTTCCTAAGTACGGTTTATTATGCACCGTCAAGCAGAGAAAATATTATTTAAGAAATGGTGATTTCAATATAAAAATAGTATTTTTTCCATTTTAAACTCAACAGTGCGCTTTGTAAACAATGTGCCTTGATGTGTATTTAGGTAAAATGTGCACCGTCGACTGTGAAAAGAATTTTTTAATAATATTTAGAATTGAAATAAACCAGTTTTGTTTACAAACAAATATGTGCTAGTGCGCTTACTATGTACAGAGTGCATCAATCACCACAACGGCTTTAAAAAAAAACTAACAATAACAGGACGGTTTGGGATCCAATACAATGAGTGGTTTCATTGCAACGGATAGGAAATGCCCATATGTAAATAAAAAAAACCATATAAATAAATTGGGCTTAAAAAACATTATTATTGTGAAATATAGAAGGAGAAAACAAAAAAACTGTGAGGAAATTAGGGATTCCAATACTAAAGTTAACTATGAAACCTATTTTTTGTTAGTTTTGGAATGCACTGAAAATTGTTTGAATCAAATAGGAGAATGATCAAGATTATTAATAGAATGAAATATATACATGAAATTTCTCATTTGCAGACTTCTATGTGATCTACAGTAATCCCCCTCGATTTGTTTTAAAAAACAAATCCACCCACTTTGAAATATTTGTTGATAAATCTTTGTTGCACAAATATCCTTTCTAAACTTTGGAAAACAAATAAAAGAATGAATAGGGTTTTCCTTTATAAACACAAAAACTCAAATTCCCACTCATCGTT
The DNA here is from genome assembly GCA_009831015.1 of Picea engelmannii. Lineage (NCBI taxonomy): Eukaryota > Viridiplantae > Streptophyta > Pinopsida > Pinales > Pinaceae > Picea > Picea engelmannii. The sequence goes on along the minus strand of ML777803.1, from coordinate 647,970 downwards.
TTGTTTTATATTTCAATGCATTCATGATAAACCTGTGCGCTATGTTTTTTTCAAAAGTTACATTTTCGATGCGCTCTATCGTGCATAGCGCACTGGTGTGGTCGGTATGTATAACGCACCGATTTATTTTAGTAATAAATTTCAAAGTATTGATAGTAAGCACACATTGTTATTCTAACTTGCTTTAGTCGCTGCACTATACAGTTAGAAATGCACCAGTGCAAAGTATAATTAATAATGTATCGGGACAATGTGTAAGTAATAACACATCATAAGACAATTAAATTTGCACAATGCAAATGAAAACATACATATTTAAAGTTTGCGGAGTTTTTATTTGTGGAGGAAATAACAGTGGTCACTCTTTCATGCTTCTCTCAATTACACGCCCCGATACGTTTTGTTTATCCATACGCACCGGTGCGTATTTATCTGATAAAGTGCATCGTTGGGGGATAGAGAGAGGGAGAGAGAGAGAGAGAAGAGGATACAATGAGTGAGAGAGGGAGGGGGATACGGAGTGAGGGGAGAGAGGGGTAGATGTAAGAGAGAGAGGGAGGGTATATAGGGAGAGAAGGGGAGAAAGGGAGAGAGAAAACAAGAGCAAGAAAGAGGTCGAGAGAGAGGGAAGGAGGGAGATAGCGAGAGAAGGCCAGAGGGGGGGAGGCAGAGGGGGGAAGGGAGGAAGAGAGTAAGAGACATGGGTTGAGCATCAAATTCACATTTTCAATGTTTGAGGAGGATACCTTTAGGTATCAAGTAACTATTTCAGATTTTGTAAAGTCAAATTGAGATTTATTGCATAGTTAGGTAGAAAAAACAATGATTTTTAAGCACGTTGTAAAGTTATAAAATTTATTCGAAGTTATTTTTGAAGTTATATTGTTTTATGCTACCCAATTTGACGGTTTTGGATCAAATGCATGAAAAAAATAATTACAATATTAAATGGCTAATTCTTCAAATTCCAGTGCCTATTTTATATCTTTGGAACTCCTTCAAGTTCTCTCATGTCGATTGCAGTACGTATAGATTTTATTGATAATTCATTTTTCTCATTGAATTTATTTTATGTATTCATGTGCAGTTTAACAATTGTTGATTGAATTTTGTAGGATCAAGATTCAAGATCGACTTCAAATGTTCAAGATATTCTAGTGGTCCTAAAATACCGCAAGATCTTATCAAGAGAAAGATAGATGTTTAATGAAATTGGACAACTTCTTTACCCTACCAATCCTAACATGGAATCTTATAGCAACCAACTTGGTTCAACAATATTACACTATGAATTTGATCTCTTTTATGTAGACAACCCTGTAGGGCGTGAGAAAAATATGATTGAGTAATTATATTTTTGAATTTTCAATGGAACTAATGTAAATGTATTGCTTAATTCGATGTTTGTTTTTTAAATGGGTGGGTTTCATGTTTATTATTGGGAAATAAATGTCCATGCTTCTAATAAGTGTTTGGTATAATGTTTGAAAATATTAAAATCATTGTGTTACTAATATTATCGATGTAATTTTCAATATTTTTACAATCAGGATTATGATGACGAGTGACCTATCCACCATCTACCGTTGCACCCCACTACGATGTCAAGTCGCGATATTGTTTCTAAACAAAAAGAAATCGAAGAGGAAGCATACTAAGAATGGTTGAAACAACCACCTATTCAATTCCCACTACATCATGTGTCACCAATTCAAAACATCGATAGTAACACTATTTCTTCACATGTTGGGGATGAAGGAAATGATATAGAGGTTGGTATGAATGATTTCTTTCGAGATACCCAAGCCATGGAGGGAATTTTGTTAGATTCATTCTAGAAAAATGAACTAGGGGATGAGGATGATGTTGTAGATACCTTCTATGAAAGCCTGAAATATGATTCCACCACCCCTCTATTTAGTCCAGTACATGAGTCTACAAGGTCTGCCCAGCTAGTGACAACAATGTTATTGTACAATTTGGAATAAATGTATGGTATGTCAGACGCATGTTTCTCGACACATTTGAGGTAACTAACCATTAAGTCCCCTAAATGTTTAAGGAATATTGTCACACAGTGAAGGAAGAAAAGGGTTGATTTTATTCATGCTTGATGACAGTGTAAATTTATATTGTCCACTAATTGTAGGTTACTCAAAGATAAGGTACTTCCGAGTGATAATCTCTTTTCCAATAGCTGCGCAGAGGCAAATAAAAAGCTAAAAATGTTGGGTGTTGAGTACATATGATACCATGAATGTATGGATGATTGTATTCTATATAGAAACGAATATGCGGACAAAGACATATGTCCATAATTTGGACATGACAAGTACCATAAATCAAAAAACAAGGGTAAGGCACATGGTCCTCCTCATAAGATATTGAAGCACATGCCTATAATTTCAAGGATTCAAAGACTCTTTAATTGAAAACAATTAGCCATGTTTCATGGGTGGCATGCCTCACACAGAAGTGACCTAGGATTTATGTGAATCCTAGTAGATTCAATAGCCATGAAGCATATAGAGGATACATGACCCAATAAATTCAAGGATGAAGTACAGAGCCTCTGGTTGAGCATAGCTATGGATGGAGTTAACCCGTATTCCCTCCAAAACACCAATTATTCTATTGTTCCAGTGGTAGTGATAAATAACAATACCCCCCCATGGTTGTTTGTGAAGAATGAACATCTTATGTTGGCTCTTGTAGTCATGGGTAGAAGACAAGTGAAGAGAATGGATGTCTACCTTCAACCATTGATCGATGAATTCAAGCAATTATGGGAAGGGATACATGTATATGATGTACCAAGACCCATCCCAATGGAGATGTATTTTACATTATATGGAATATGTGTGTACACCACGCATTATTATCCAGGACTAGGAGTTTCTTCAGTAAGCATGTTCATTGATTTGTTTATATCTATAATTTTATTTGGCATATTTCATTTGGTGAAACTATAATTTTGACACTAACATGCTATGTATACGATAACATCGCAGGTCTTGTAACAAAAGGGTATCATGGATGTAAATGTTGTGGACCTTCTATAAAGGCTAGGTGGTCCAATGACCTACGAAAGTCGATGTATGATTGTTCGAGGGTATTCCTCCTAGAAGACCACCCTTATAGAAGAGATGCATATGCTTTCAATGGTAAACCAGAGAGAATGAAAAGACATGAAATAATGAAACTAACATATTGGAATAGGGAATATGACACAGAAAAGGATAAGGCAATGGTAGAATTATTTGATTCGAATGGGGAACCTATGCTCGATAATCTTGGATTTTTTGACACCTTTGTTGATAAAAATCCCATTGGGATGAAAATTAAATATGTATGTTATGAGTTTCCATATTGGGAGCATCTTAAGATTGGCCACTTACTATATCCCATCCATATATTCAAAAATGTTTCATCTTCTTTATGGAGGCACATATCATGGAATAAAAGAGATACATTGGCTGTCAGGAGAGATATTATTGCTTTGAATACTAAAAAGAGACATTAGCCAAAAAAATAAAGTAGAGGAGAGGTTGGTCCCTCTTGGTATTTTAAAGAAGGTGATGTCCTATGGATTTTGAAGAAATATGATCTTTCTCTAGTGAAGGATGTTATATTGGGTGTGAAGTCACATTCTTTATATGGGTCAACTCTATGACATTGCTTCATTGTAGATGGGAATTTTTCGAGGTTAAAACCACATGACCATATGAACCTTCTCAGGGTATGTATGTTGAATACATGATTCTTTTTCTATACTGACTTCGGTAAAAATATGTTATGCACTCATAGTTTTATGGAAAATAATGATGTGCGTGTCTATTATGTAGTGGCATTATCCTTTGCTCATGTGTGGTTGTGTGAACCATGACTTCCCCCAGGACCTGTAACTTTCCATATTGAAATAATCTTCATTTATACATTGGATCACATCAAAGGAGATTCATATGGATAGTATTCCACGGTGGCATCGAGAGATAGTTGAGATTGTTTGTATGTTTGAGAAGGAATTGCCCACATGTTTTATGGACTTGCAAGTCTATATTCTAATTCACCTACAAGATGAGGTTGAATTAGTTAGGGTTCTTTCATATCTTTGGATTCTCTTCTTAGATAGGTACATGAAAAAATTGAAGGGGTTTTTTTGATAAAGGGAAAAACCAGAGGGCTCTATCGTAGAGGGGTACATAGTATACGAGTCATTCTATTATGCAAGTGAGTACATAAAGCAAATTGACGACACATAAGGGGAATTCGTTTGGGATGACCATCAATATGATGACAAAAGAGAAGGGGAACTATTGTAAATGAATGGAAAAAGGTACTTGATAAAGAGTAAGTCAGTTATATTTTGTCAATTTAGTACAGAGAAATTGTTTACATTGAATTTGATAATATATATTTCATCACATGCTATTTGTTTTGAATTATTTTATACATCAACGAATTTAGAAATTTTGATTCCATCAATAAATTCATTCTTTATGTTGATAATACAAATTTGATATCATGCTATTCATTTTGAACTTTTGTATACATCGGTGAATTTTAAAATGGATGTCATCAATAAATATGTTCTTTACAATGTGGAGGAAACACGACCATGGGTCGTGTTGTATGAAGAGAAAAGAAGGAAATGGGATGGTGATAGGAAAGCATTCAGACAGTTGAATGGTAGAAGCATGCCTTATCCTAATCATTTAAAAGAAAATCTGCCAAAAATATGTCCCAATTATTGGTGGTTGACTAGATATAAGAGAAATATGACATGTCTGGTCGTAACCCACGTGGAGAAGATATGGATGCACTAAACATAGGGATCGGGTGTAGAAACTCTATAATAACATCTCTGAGTACCACGTTCTATTTATAATATTGCACATTTTAATGGTAACATGTATTATGTTGTTATTAATGATTTAATTATTAGACATATGACATCGTCCTTTGTTCACATTTTTACAGGTGCATTTCTTCCCATATATGTGGGCATATGGACATCATTTTCACACTAAGTATGTTGATGAAGTCTCCATCACACAATATTGTGGAGTGGAGGTCGAGTTCAACCAATCTAGTCATGTTAGCCACTGAGAAGAAAACCTAATAAAGGGGAAGTTAGGTTACATTGGAAAGATACAAGAGATCATGCAAGTGGACTTCTCATCATTTCAATGTGTTATGTTTTGTTTCAAGTGGTTGGATACATTTGACCGGAGAAATGTAAAGGAAGATTGTGATAGTGGGATAATATGTATTAACTCCAAAAAAATGTGGGTTGAAAGTAAGGAGCCTTATGTTTTCCCAAAACATTCCAACCAAGTGTTTTTTTACCCAGATGTGTAGCATGGGAATTGGTGGTTCATACTAAGACATGATCCAAGATCTAAACATCTTTTTGAGAACAACAATGTTACAATGCCAAACGAGGAAGATAATCAAGCTGATGGCAACGAAGATTGATTTGTAAATGATTTATTTGGACATCTATATTGGGGATGTGTCATTTTATTATAGGTATCTATAATGGAAAATTATGATTTTTTTTCCTTCATTTTATAATTATGTTGGCTATGAAAAGTTAACAGCCATTTGCAACCACCATATTTAAAATACATTAAATAGATGTACAAGCATAAGATATGGTTTTGATATATTTTCATTGTCATATTTATTGTTTATTATAGCAAATTTATGCTCTATTGTATTAAAATATGTTTATGTTAACATATGAATCACAAAGAATTAATTGAGATATCACAAAGTTGGTGGCGTACAATATTGAAGATTTATTTTAAATGATATTTTATTTAACAAAAAATTAAGATATTAAAAAATATTCAAACCTCAAAATTTTTATTGTTTGAGAAAATCAAAATTCAAATAAATGTATACTTACTTTGATGGAACTTCTAAGGACAATTCCAACAAAATAACTTCGTGCAACATCTATAGTACTTGTGGTGTTGGCATTCCCTACCTTAACTAGTTCAACTATCATGTCCTTCACCTATTTCACTCCATCTGTTAGTTTTATAATCATATAAACATATATTAATCATTCATTTTTCATTCTCCTTGAAATAAGTGTCAATATAGGAAGGACATGGAAATTCTAAAAGAGTCTTTTTTCTAGAGCCAAGTTAGAATAGAGGAAAGTTTTAATGACCCATCCTTATCTAAAAGTATAGAAACTTTTGTCAATTTTACTAATTTTTAAAATACTTATTACAAATGTTGGGTGATATTATTTTTTAATAAAATATTCATAAAGTTTGTATTAGAGTAAAAAATTGTGAAACCATTTCATTGAAAGTATATAGATCAAAATGTATTAGTATTCTCTATATTTATTATTTTAATTTAATTGAATTGAATAAATTTTATATATTATAATAGTTGGATAATATAAATTAATAAAATCTTTGGAAAAAATAATTATTAATAAAATATAATCATTGTGATTTTAGTAAAAAAGTGTATTAACTTTGTATTGTACTCTTTGAATAATAAAAAAATTTAAAAATAACATTATTATTAGTGAATAATTATGTTATAATGTTATTATTATAATATATGAAAAAGACATAAATATTCAAATCACAATCATTTAACTCATCATATTTAAGTATTTTTGTTTCTAAACATGTTTAATCAACATATTGTATCTTGCTAGATAACAAACAATTCACCTTGAACAACAGTTAAACATTATATGGCATTAATGGTTGTAACTTTTTGCAATCACAATCCAAATTAAACGCTTTCATAAAACTAAAGTTAAACACCCCGGATGGGGTGACACGTCGCCCAGGGGTCACAGGTGGATTCCACTCGGCCCAGGATTAAATGTCATACACCGCCACCCACGCGCATGTATTAACCATGGCGGACGGATACAGCAGTAGGGGCAGGACGGAGAGACCCTTCCCGCGAGCGAGCATTAACGTTTGCAGTGCCTCCGGGACGGCCAGAGTTAAGGGAGAAAGGATGGGCTCGGCTCTTGATCATTTGGTTTTTAGTCTGCCCGGGCAAGGCGGGTCTGCAMTCGCCTCGGYTCCGAGCTCTGCRTGGTTGCGCGGGTGCAGCCTAATTCTCATTGTGTTTGGCATACACTGTGACRCTCTGGTGCGTATTTGTATCTCGCTTATACTCTGGTTGTTYGGWCGCRGTCYARCATTCTTGYTGCATCTCCTYTTGACCGCCTCGYGRCAGAGCTTGCTCGTCYGYGCTAACTGGCAATTGATTACTCAYTKCCTCGGATCAATTGGCCTTCACCTGCACTCACCCTGCCTCATGGCCAGGAAGCGAGGCAGACCTCGTCGTGGCTCGGCATGGGAGGCCCATAAGGCTCAAAGGCACCGTAAGGAAGAGCTGGAACGCGCCTTGGCAATGGCGACATCCATTCTCAGAAAGAAAAACAGGGCTGAAAGAAGGGCGCGGCTCGCCATTATAGCAGAGCCTGGCGTTGGTAGCAGTCAACATGTTAAAGAGCACGAGCCGGAAGCCTTGCAGAAAGGTGGTCCTGAGGAGGAATTTCCTCCCTGTATTGTGGTTGAAGATCTGTCCATGGCGGGCATGCCGCTCCCTGCGCAGACTCGAATGGCACCCCATCAGGAGGCTTGCAAGCTTAGTCCAACCTTGCTTGATTATACCCTCGGCTGTTTAGTGGAGGAAATTCCATGGCCTGGGGATGATACCTGCAGTTGCCAAGGTACACAGGCGAACGTCGCAGGTTTGAAGGACGCAGCGCCTATCGTGGAGCAGAAGGGAGCTGAGGCTAACGTGGAGCAGGAGGGGCTCGAAGCGGGTTCTGAAGCGGCGGAGGACGTGGGTGGCARCAKGCATAATTCGCTCGTCCGGGATGAGCACCTGGCTATGATGATAGACATTCGTGGGCACCTGGTGGACTTGGAATACCGGGCTCTCCTCTTGGGTCAGCGCATGGACATGCTCTTTGACGCATTTTCCAACGCGCCTGCCAAAAGGAGATGTCCCCTTTGTGCGCAAGCTTTCGCCATACCAGCCTACCAGCATGGATGACAGGTCACTCGACACCTAGGTTTCTTTACTTGCCATCTAGGCTTTTAGTTTTATGTGCATTTAGAACTCTTGACATCTGTTCTGGTTTCCTACGGGCAGGACAGATGTCACTATGTTATTATGCTTTTTATGCTATTGCTACTTGCCCTCTACATATGTTGGTTTCCGACAATCGGCAGCATTTTGTGTGGCTACAGACCTATTCTTCTGTATACTTTGTTATTTTTGTCTATCTAATATAGCAGGATCCACTTTTTTACTCAAAAAAAAAAAACTAAAGTTAAACATTATATGGAAAATATAAATATAAATGAGTGATACATATCAAATTTCACTTAAAAACAGAGAAATCATTAACAATGTTCATCATCAACATACTCATATTACATTTTATAAATCAAACAACAACAACAACAACAACCACAACGTTATATGAAAAACATAATATACATGAGCAATATACATATGAATATACATGTCAAACATACATCTCAACACAATCTGCAATAAACATGGCATACATAGATCTCCAATCAAATATAAAATAATCAGTATAAATGTCAATTAGTACCACTATTATCTAGGTCCACCACTAGAGCCAAGTGCATCAGTATCTTTTCTACCAAAGGTAGAGCCTCTATCAAGAACAACTATCTCATAAACAAATGTCGGCAAAAGTGCATGAATATGTGCATGAACAATAGTAGATGTGATCTTAGTTTCCAAAGCATCAAACTCTTGTGACACATGTGGAGGAAGAGGAGGAGGGGGATCGGTGGATGATGACACATGTGGACTAGGAGAAAGGAAATTATCAGTGGATGGTGACACAAGCGGAGGAGGAGGGGGAGGATCAATAGAATATTGTGATGCATGTGGAGGACAAGCAAGAGGAGGAGGGGGAGGAGGAGGATCAGATGTGGATACAGTTTCAAACACACGTGGAGGGGAAATATGAGGAAGAGGAAGATGAGGAGGAGTAGGAGTAGGATCAGATGTGGATGCAGGTTCAGACACATGTGGAAGCGAAGAAAGAGGATCGGTAGATGATGCAGCTAACTCATGTGGAGGAGAATTAGGAGGAAAAGGAGGACCATGTAGTGGAGTAGAGGATGCAGTTGGCTCTACTAATGAACTATATGTAGTGGGATCATGAGCATTACCCCTCAACGTATCGATGAGGTTGACAACACCAACAATATGACACATCAACATTGTCATGTCACAAGGAAAACACCTACGTGTAGTAGATATATCCTCTGCCATAATATGTCTCTAGGGGGTGCAAGTACCACTCTGTGGCTAGTCATGACACGACATAGCTCATCCGCCACCTCTAGTCAAACACTCATATCTGGCATGTGTGGCATGTGGGGTCTATTTACTACTGGATGTTGGTCCTCTGCCTCCTCCATCACCTCATCCTCATGTTGGGGAGGTGCATACCCAACATATGTGTCAATATCTGCAAAACAGTAGATAATAGTAATAAGATAATTTAAATAAAATATTACAATAAATTACATGTGTATTAAATAAGACATAAAAATATGCAAATAGATTGATCGAAACATAATGATAATATTACCTCCCTCATATGTTGGCTCCTATGTTTTAAATTGGATGTTTGTGCATGCTCTCTAATCTATCCATGTGTATGGGTACTCTACAATATTGAGGACATGATTATCCTTGCTAGACAATAAATCAAATACCCCATTTCCCATCGGAGTAATGGTAAACTCATACTGGCCCCACTTGGGCATCAACTACCCCCACATGCCCATACGTGCATCAAACATAGGCCTAGAAGGAAAGTGGGGTATCGTTGGTCGAGTGGCATGAAACCTTTAAAAAAATAGTGTATACAGCTTAGACACGAATGAGAAGAATCTCGTCCCTAAAAAATCAGAGCAACAGTAATCTAATGCATGACAAAATTGTCTCAAAAAAACATCTTCCCACCTAATCAATCAGGGCTCCTTCAATAAAATATCTACATAATACAAACAAGATCAACCAATGTGCTTCCCATCAGAACTATATTGTGACAATGATGAGAGCATATGACAGAAGCACTTAACATCCTATCTCTTAAATGAACATATCCGTAGTTGACCACCATGAACTTGGAACTCCAAATTCGAAAGAATATGTGGATGGACACATCTCTGCACATATTCCAGTTGGGTCTCTCCTGCAACACTGGGAGGTAGCACAGGGAAATGGGGAAAATCCACCCCCCTCCTAGACAACCCAGTGATGAAATAGACATCCTCCTCTGTGGGATGATAACACAGATCGGGACCGACCTTGAACCCATGTCTCGCATTATCACAACGACGAATCAGTTGTTGTAACAATGCAAAGTTCCCCCTAAGGGATGTACCCTCCTGATAAAACTTTAGGAGGTAAATATCCATCAAAAGGTCATGTTTTTGCTATGAAAGAGGGCAAGGGTACAACTTCCTATCCCTCTCCCTAGCCTCCCACTCATGAAAAAATGTGTATGTGTCAACTTGTCGTCACTCCACCTCCTCCTCCTCTCGTCATCGTCGTCTTTGATTCACATACAAATATTGTTAGGAACATATATACAGATAAAATAAATTGAAATTATAAAACAAATCCATATATAAATGACGTGTATTTAAAAAAACAAAATTATTTTTTTTTGAAAAAAAATCTTTAAAACAAATTGTTGCACCTCCAACAAAACATATGCCTCAAGTACGATGCGCTATATCAAAACAACAACACCACTAAATGGTACATCACATAGGATGACTTGCACCAACTCGATGATTTTAACCATGTCGGTTCAATGTTTTTAACAACACCAGTTCATTTCATTAACAAAGACGTAACAGAATGCTAAAATTTATAGAGCGCAAATCAACAATGCCATTTGTTAAACTGAAAGCATCGGTGTGCCATGTCTACCAAAGCATCGACATGTTGTCTATAGGTGTGTTGTATTACTAGTGCACTGCTAACAAGACTTACAGAAGACAAACTACATCGTTTATTTTTCAAAATATGTCGTGGTGCGTATTTTTCAAAGGAAACAAAAATTCATGGCAATTTCCAAAATTTGGAAATGTGTGGAATCCACTAATGGAGCTATCCAAGTTGGTGTAGAGCACCGGAAACAGGGAGTCTTAGGAAGAAAGGTGGGAATCAATGCTTTCTTGAGAGCTTAGAAGCATGAGATGCACTGTAACATTGAAATTTTTTTGGTAATTTATTTTATTTACCCTACCGCAGTACGCTCGATAACAGTTAGGCGCATTAGTGTGTAATGTTTAACAACACCAATGTGATTTATTTGGTGCATGTAATTTTATTATAATGTATGGTGGTGCTACTAGAACATTAACGCATCGGTTCTTTATTGTCCATGAACGCACTAGTGCGTATATAGATTAAAGGTGCATCGAGAAAAAAACCTCCACAAAAACCTCTGGTTGCCCGCCTCCGCTAACAACCTCTGCTATAAACATCTAAGGGATAAATTTTTCGGGAATGTTCCGTAAAAATCTCCACAATAAGGTGTTATCCTTTTAGTGTGATAACAAACGCATTGTGATGCAAAGGAAATTAATATCAACAATAAACCATGCATGACAGGCAAGGTCTAACTATAAAGCATGAAACAAAAAATAAGTTTTTGGATTACTGAGAGGGGGTGTGAATCAGTGATAATAAATTTATACCACTTATTAATCCTTTTAACTGCAATGTATATTATTTTAACTTATTCAACAATGTTCATCAATTCATCATCAATATATTTTTGCATCATAAAACATTAACATCCATCAGTGCATAGTAAACAATAATAGACACATCCACACAATGCACAATACACCAATATTTTACGTGGAAACCCAATGTAGGAGAAACCCACAAAATGTTTTTATTATATTTCTTTAATAATTACATTCAAGGAATCACCAACTTCCAATTCTCCAACTCCAACTGGAAGGAGGCTCCAATCCCCTAGTTTCTCAGGCTACAACCTGAGGGAAGCTCCAACTCCCCAATTCTCTGGATACAACTAAAAGGAGGCTACAACCCCCTATGTTCTTCAACTACAACTGGAACGTGGATAAAACCATCTAGTTCTCAGGCTCCAACCTAAAGGAATATCCAACTCCTTGATTCTCTGACACCAACTGAAAGGAGGATACAACCCCCTTTCCTCTCCCCATCCAACCGCCCTGTAAGATAAATGTAGACCATTGTCACTGTCACAAAAACTGTCACATTCCATGTCAACCTCTCAACCTATAACTTGTGCCAAACAAATTGTACCAACACATGTACCAATAAATGCAATATAAACATATCCTCTCTATTAAATTAGATATGATCTCATGCATCTCATGCTCGTGATCACAATAGCAAGCCTCAACCCAATATCATCAATATATCTCTCACATACACAACATGAAGACCAATATCCATATGCCAAACACCAAATACCAACAACAAAATACCAACTATATCCCTCAACAAATATGATATATGTAGAAATATTGAACAACTGATATCATCTCAAGAGCTAAACCCTAGCTCACAAAACATACCTCAAACAAGATGTTCCATATCTGTCATAAATACTTCAACCATGCATTAAATATTATGCCAATATAACCAGCTATGAACCAGTACTAAACTTTAGTAGATTTTCCTCCGATCAACTCTACGGCAAGCCCTAAACTTCCAAGAGGGCATACAATAGATTTACAAGGCAAACCCTCAACCAAATTCATAGATTCAACACTACATATGAAAACCATACATTTTTCTTGTTGTAGCGTTCTACTGCCACGATTCTGCTATTGTGATTCTGCTTCCGCGGTTTTGTTGTCGTGAATCTATTGCTAGGGTTTTGCTGCCATGATTTTTCTACCTCATACTTGCGGAACTTCTGATGCGCGAATTTTCTTCCTCAAACTTTCGTAATTTCGGATGTGTCCATGAGTACCTGCAATGAACCTTTAACCAAAGATAGATCTTCAACATGCTCAAAATATTCCTTCACATAATAGACCCTTTCTCTCTTATTTATACTTCTCTAAGTAGCTTCCTTTAGGGGTTATCTTCTAACCAACTTACCCAACTTCCTTCTTTTGGGGCTAACCCACTTCTAAACACTTGTCCACTTACAACCACTTATTTCACACATAGTAAACTCTCCACTTCTAGTTGCAACTAATTTATTTTTTATTGTTTTCTTGTTGAAACCACTTAACCCATAACTAACCATTTTGACTAGTCAACTTCTTCTAGGATCTTCTAGAATAATTTGACTTCTTTGACCTTCTTGACTTCCTTGACCTTCTAGGGGATTCTAGATAACTCATGAGGGTTCTCCAAATGGACATAAATCTCTAACCATGAGGATTTATGTGACGTTCCACATATCACCGGAAATGGCATGACATATACTGTCCATTTAGAATAGTCTCACATGCAAATTCATTGATCTTAATTAGATTATTCCTCAATAAAACTTGTGTTCCCTAAACACATAGTTAGGCTACTCAATCACCTAACCATTTGGACTTCACAAAGTGTCTTCCTGTGAGGGATTTCACCATAAGGGGACCACTTTGATAACTTTATCCAAGAGTGTCTTCTTGTGAGGGATTTCACCATAAGGGGACCACTTTGGAGTTCATCCATTTGGTACTTCCTATAAACCATGACATGACATCAATATTTACATCAATGACACCACATGACATCAATCCTTTGACATCATCAATGACACCACATGACATCAACCCTTTTACATCAATTACATCAATGACCACATGATCCAACAATCAATACATCAAAGATACAAGCACATCACTATGACAATACTTGACATCAATCCCTTAAAATAAATGAAAATATAGTATAACATAAGCTAACCGAAGCATTAATCCATCAAATCTTGAAGTGTTATACAACGATTACAACATTGGATACCATAAATCCAATAGTACAAGAACCAGGATATCAACTAACTGTAAGAGCATGATATGCTAGTCATCAACAGTAAAATATAAGTAAACCATGAAATCAACAAGTTATAAAAGCATGATAAGTCTAGTTACCAACAGTGAATAACATCTTAGACTATGAAAGTGAGAATGAATCTAACCACCAAAATCAGACAATAACTTTAAATTAATAAAGACACAAGGTCTCACTACCAATAGAAAATAGACAAATTGTGCACTAGATGTAACAAGAGGTAAAGGGTGTGATACTTGCAATTACCTATACATCACAGGGAAAAAATGGTGAGGTTGTTTGTCTCCCACTCGAACATGTGACAACCATGAGAGCGTATTCTACACACATGATTGGGTAAAGAGAATGACACCCACATTTGACATTAGACATGTGGCAACTAGATAAGGAAGGAAACCTATAAACATTCAAGTCAAACATCAAGGGAAAAGGGGGCACACATGCCCAATTGTAACATGAGAAAAATCCAAACTCAGATTTCCTTGGGAGGGGTAAGAGGAAGAGGGAATACCCACTCCCTTGGTAGGGGAGGATACATAGGCCTACAAGAAACTAAGATCAAAACAAAAAAGAGAAAACACCCTCCATCAAAACAAAAAAGAGAAAACACCCTCCCTCACTATTAGGGAGAGACAAAGATAACCTATAGGAAAGAAAGAAAGAATACAAGAGACAACAACATCAATCACCCCGGGGCCCCCAAAATACCAACATAATGGATCCTACGATGAAGGGAAACAATGACAATACATACTAGTGAAGGAAAAGTGATGAAAACACATGGGAAAACCAACCAAGCCATAGTAAGACATAACAACACGATTGTGCACAAAGAACATGCCCCAATAGATATAATTAGCAATGGAAGAACTCCATTCCTCACCTGAGAGATGGGGGATGCCAATCAACATTCACATAGGGGTAACTAGAGTGGAGCCAAGGAGAGTATAGGGGGGAATAAACCTACCAAAAACATGGTAGGGAATAAAGTAGGTGAAAATACCAATTCAAACATAGAAAGAACCAAAGGTGCAAAAGGATTTGGTGTGGATTACCCATGCATAGTGGAAGAAGTGGAAATCATGACACTATGAAGAGAAGATACCTAAAAAAATGAAAGGACAAAAATGTTGGGATTCCTACACACTACCTGGGAAGGAGGGATACATAGGAAAATGTGAGGGAGATGAAGGGATAAGAGGAGAGTTGGGAATGGAGGCAACCTTAGTTGCCAACTAGTGTTTAAAATAAAATCCTATGGGGAGAGATTGGGTCTTTGCAGTGATTGTTTGACACTTAAGATCTCCAGCCAGTATGAGGAAAAAAGGAGAATATGATGGTTAATCTAGAGAAACATTGGCCCAAGCTTTCCTTGAGGGAACAACTCTAGTAAGATCCAACATAAGAGGAGGGGAAGTTTCATGTTGAATATCACTAGTCCATTAGGTTCAGGGTCATGAGGAATGTCATGTTGAGAAGGATGAACTTTCCTCGAGGGAGAGGGTTGAGCGTCCTCAAAGTGGAATTAGTAATGTCCTTCCTCTTTAGTACATGATATTCCTCTACACAATGTGCATCATCCTTGTGATAGTAACACCACACCATGGATTTAGTGTCAAAATTTGGGTGCATGGATTCTTTTATGGAGGAATATGTATTATGTTGGGATGATATCTTGGCATCCTTATTTTAAAGAGTAGTAAATTTGTTGTTATGTAAGTGTCACAACATATGGTATACACACCACCTCACTCGCTTGGGAGAAGTGGGTTGTTCATGAGTTTCAACAATTTAAAGATAACTTGTCAAGGGGACATCATTTAGGTAAGGCCAAGCCTCGGAGAAGATGGAGAACCACACGATATTCCTACTCTATTAGTAGGAGGCATGTAAGGTACACAGATAAGACCATTGTTTAAGGATAGACCATCGCTAATGACTGAAAAGGTCAAGAGATCCCTAAGGACATTAAGCTTATACATAAGATATTGAAGGAGAGTATCCATGGTTTGTTCAAGTTATTCATCTATGTCATTTGTTTCATGAAAGCCATGAATTGGTCACATGACCTACATGCTTGATCATGTTTCATATGCTCTTGGATAGGAGATGTTGAAATTTGCATGTCCACATTGCTTAAGTAAGGGGGCATGGTTTCCTAATACACTTATATCATAATAGTTGTATATGTCAAGGTGAAAGAAGGCACTATAAAACCTCCAAGATGTACTTGGTTCATGGGGAAAGAGGGAGAAAGTTTTATGTTTAAGGGTTCCAGGGACCACATTGGAGGGAATCCTTATCTAAAAGGATGAGAGGGAAGAATTGTTGTATAAGTACTAAGGTAAACGTTTTGAGCCATATTTAACATGTTCATTTGATTTAAGGTTGTGACATTAGAGCCTTGTTTAGGGAAGACTTGATTGTTAGCAAGGTGAGAGGACCTATCACTAGGGGACCCAGGGAAAAAGTTCTCCATGGATATATGAGAACTGAGGGACAAAAAGGAAGCAAGTCCCATATTAGAGAAGGGTAGGGTTGACATAAGATCTCCTCAATAGAATTGCTAAACTGAAGCAATGATTATATTGAAGCATTGCACCACCACACAAATGGTCCTACCACCAGTACAGGGGAGAAGGAAGGGATTGGAGTCTCCACCTGGTATTTATAGCTAGTTGGGATAAAGAGGGGGGAAGATGAGGGGAAGGAGGGAAGCCACTAGAGTACTTATTAAAATATGGTTTTAATGTTGGCCTAGGATTTAACTGATTTTAAATGAGTGATTTTCTTAGGTTTTAAGGATTTTGACAAGATAGAAATCCAATGCACAAACATAAATATATTTTTGAAAACAAGAAACACAAAAATTTTCTACCGAAAGGAGGAGAAAAAGGAATACCCTTGGGACAAGAATGGGATATCATTGTTGATGAATTTGGAAAAGAGGATGATCTCCAAAAAAGCTTTAAGCCATCGACAATCTCCTTGCATTTCCCTTGGAACACGATGTCTCCAAATTATGCAATGTGTATGTATAATTCATGCTATATCTACCAAGAAAAAGTATGAAACAATACCATTGAATGGTAGATGAAGTTGGTCATCAACTATGAGGTGCTCTCCTTGTAAATAATGTTAGTAATCATCATCGAAAAATGAATTGAAATGATCCAAGATAAACTTGCAAGGGAAATCCCTAGATTCGATTAACTAAAGGTAATAAAAGGAAGAGTCCATCCCTAAGAGATGAGAAACTAGTGAGGAAAAGTCCCTGCTATGAGAGAGTTGATGGAGATCATTCCAGTGCCAGAAAGAAGGGTGTAAGAGGTTCAATAAAAAAATGAATAGATTAACGACACTTTTTCAAAAGAGAACCAAGATCCCAAAACTATAAGAAGTGAGGATTATTTATACAAGTTAAAGAATCACATAGGGTGTAAGTTTTAAACCTGTGAATTAAATAAATGCATACAAATTCTTAAGAAAAACATAAATTAATCAATGGATCATACACATAGTACACAGAGATTTACGTTGGAAACCCTTAACCGGGAGAAAACCAGCCTTCCTTGGTGTCACACCTTTCAAATATTCATTGTATTAATTGCACCATTCACCATACAATATATACAATATTTTAGGTATTTTGTAGCTACCAAAACCCTAATCCCTTAATCCGGGATTAATTTAGAAAACTGCTAAAAATAGCAAAATTCGCTAAAATAGAAAAAAATGGCCAAAATAAATTTCAGGTCGCTTCCCTGAACGCTGCACATAACCAGGGGGGGAAACTTGGCCCCCCTAGGACCCCCTAGGAAAGAGCCCGACACACATGACACACTGGGCGAAGTAAGTTGGGATCGTTAGATGCAATTTTCGAATTTGATGCGCCCACACACACACATGCAAAGATTATAACACATACCCAACATTCTCCCATTTGTTGTTTTCTTTTCATACAGGGGTTCACAGGATTACATAGTCAACAATCTGGGGAAGCAATGCCCATTGTTCCTCTATAGCAGGAGAAATTCTCTGTGCTCACAGACATTTTCAATGAATCTGCAACATTCTTCAAAGTGTCAACCTTTGCCAGGAAAATTGCACTCTGACTATCACAATCTAATCCCACTGCTTGTTGTACCAACCCAGTACCTGAACACAATCTATGTAACCATATTTCTTCCTTGCTTGCCTGAGTGGCTGCTATGTATTCAGCTTTTGTAGTTGAGAGTGCCACTACAGCCTATCTTTTGCTCATCCAACTGATTGCTCCTCCAAATAGGTTAAAAAAATACCCACTTGTAGATCTTTTGCGATCCAGATATTTGGCCCAGTATGCATCAACAAACCCAGGTATGTCCAATCCTGGTCTTTCTTAGTAGCACAATCCATAATTGGTAGTTCCATGCAAATACCTGAAGACCCTCTTTACTGTTGTCCAATGCTCCTTCCTTGGTTTTGACATACACCCTCTCGAAACTCCCACTGCATGTGCAATGTCCGGTCTAGTACAGACCATTGCATACATCAAACTTCCAACTACACTGGCATATGGAACATGGGACATGTCCTCTTCTTCTTCATGTGTCTTGGAACATTGTTCTACAGATAAATTTACACCTATAGGAATGGGAACCTTGACCGGTTTTCTTCCATGCATATTAAATCTCTGTAATATCATCTCAACATGCTTTCTCTGATTCAACCAGAGTTTCTTGTTTGCACGATCTCTTTTAATCCCCATTCCTAGAATGAAGTTAGCATCATCGAGATACTTCATGTCAAATTTGGAGGATAGTTGTGATTTCACCTCCTTGATAACAGTCATGTTATTTCCTACCAGCAACATGTCATCAACATACAACACTGCATAAATTAAGTGATTACCAACCTGCTTGGAATATTCACAGTGATCAACCCTTCTTTTCAAAAATCCCAATCCAAGGATGTATGTGTCAAAATTTTGGTACCACATCCTAGGTGATTGTGTCATACCATATAGTGACTTCTTTAGCTTACAGACCAGCTCTTTATTTCCCATCACTACAAATCCTTATGGATACTTCATGTAGATTTATTCTTCTAGATCCCCATGTAGGAATGTTGTCTTCACATCCATCTGTTCCACTTCAAGATCAAAAGCATCAGCAATAGACAAAAGAAATCTAATAGAAGTTAACTTGGCAACAAGAGAAAAAATCTCACCAAAGTCAATTCCCTCTACCTGGGAATAACCTTTTGCTACTAACAGAGCTTTGAATTTCTCCACTTTTCCTTCTGCAATAAACTTCTTCTTAAACAACCATTTGCTACCAACAGATTTTATTCCAGTTGGAAACTCAACTAGATCCCATGCCTCATTATTATCCAATGCATCCATTTCTTCAACCGTGGCCTTCTTCCAAAGTTTACTATCCTCTGACTTCACTACTTCCCTGATAGTTCTAGGATCATCATCAGTAATAGATAATAAAAAAATTAGAACGAAAATCGGGTGGACTATACCTTTCTGGTTGCCTTCTTTCCCTCACTGATCTCCTCAATACTGGGGTATGAGATTCATCTTCTTCTGCTTCATCTTCTTCAGTTGATTCATATTTTGCATCATCCAACTCAAACTCTATTTTCTTAGGTTCTTCTTTCCTTGGTAGGAATTTTTGTATGGAAACATATTTCACCTCTCTAAAAACAACATCCCGAATGTAAACAGTCTTCTTAGTTTATGGGTTCCAAAGCTTATAACCTTTCACACCATCTTTATAACCCATAAAGATATAGTTTTCATGTTTATTATCTTGCTTACTCCTATTTTCCTTTGGAACATGTACATAATCATCACAACCAAACACTCTGAGATGTTCAAGAGAGGGTTTCTTACCAGTCCATACCTCATGTGGAGTTTTATCATCCAGCGTTGATGAGGGTGATCGATTGACCAGGTAACATATTGTACCCACTACCTCTGCCAAGAAGTCATGTCCTAACTTGGCACCACTAAACATGCTCCTTTATTTTTCCATCGGTGTCATGTTTGTCCTTTCTGCAATTCCATTATGTTGAGGTGTGTATGGAGTAGTCTGTTTCCTTGCTATACCACACTTCTTACAGAATTATTTGAATTCATTTTTGTAGAATTTCCACCATTATCTGTCCTCAATACCTTTATTTTATTCTCTGTCTGATTTTCGACCAGAGCCTTAAACTCTTTAAATTTATCAAATACCTCATATTTATTTCTAAGAAAATAAATCCATGTGTTCCTTGAGAAATCATCTATGAATGAAACATAATACAGAGATTTACCTAGTGATGGAACAGGCACAAGTCCAAACACATCATTGTGTATCAACTCTAAGATCCCCTTTGCTCTTGTAGCACCAGATGGGAATCTTACTCAATTTTGATTTCCATATATGCAATGTTCATAGAAATCAAAATCTAGAGTGAAAATAGACATACCTTCAACCATACCTTTACCGTGTAGTGTTTGAAGGTTTTTTTCTCCAATATGCCCAAGTCTTTGATGCCACAACATGGTCTTCTTTCCAGGGACAGTATTGGTCTTGTCTTCTTTATTTCTCTGCTCAGGGACAACATAATTGTTACACCCATTAGTATAAGTGCTTCCCAACAACTTGTATAGATTTCCACACTGAACTCCCCTCATCAACACCATTTCTCCTCGTACCATCTTGCAAGTCCCCTTTCCTAATACAGTATCCACTCCTACATCATCAAACTTGCTTACAGATATTAGGTTCCTAGATAGTTTTGGAATGTGTAGAACCCCAGGGAGAGTTCTAATCCTTCCATCTTTTAGAAACAACTTAACCCTTCCACATCCCATAATTTTGGATGTCGAGTCATCTCCTAGGAATACATCACCGCCATCCTATTTTTCATATTCACAGAACCACTCCTTGTGAGGATTCGTATGATATGACACACCTGATTCGATCAACCATACATCACGGTTTTCATGTGTACCTATAGATTCTAGGTAAACATCACCTCCTTCTTCATTTGAGGTTTTCGCCTCTGCGGAAGAGGTATTATCAAATCCCTTTGGTTTATCAACCTTCTTTGACTTGCAAGATTTCTTATAATTCTCTATTTTACCACACTTCCAGCATTTGCTCAAAGATTTTCCTGGAGACTTAGATCTACCTGTTGATTTAGATCTCCCCCCCCAAAGACTTACCAAGATTCTTGTCTTGGGTACGGCCTCTTACAAATAAAGCATATGTTCTCTGACTAGCCATGATTTTCCACCTCATATCTTCAGATAATAAGGATGAAACTACATCCTCATACTTCAATGTAGATTGAGTGGTACTACCAATTGCTATAACCAGATTATCCCAAGAGTCTGGAAAAGAACATAACAAAGTAATACACTTATCTTCTTCTGCAATCGTAATATTAACATAGACAAGTTGACTTACCAGAGTATTAAAGGAATTTAGATCTTCTATCATAGAATCTCCATCCTTCATCCTAAGATGATACAACTTATTTCGAAGAAACAACTTGTTTACCAGGGACTTTGATTGATACAAATTCCCTAACTTATCCCATAGTTCCTTGGCTGTAGATTATCTCGAGACATTCAACAACACCGAATCTGCCAGGCAGAGTCGAATAGTACTCCTTGATCTTCTATCCAACTTCTCCCAATATTCCTTTGACATACCAGTAGGTTGTGTACCAGTAGATTGTGTGTTAGTAGACTGTGTACCAGTAGGTTGTGTACCAGGATCCACAACGATCCATTATTCTTTGTCTACAAGAAGGTCCTTCATCTTGATCTTCCATAGCTCAAAGTTTTTACCGTTAAACTTCTCTATCTTGATTTTAGAAGATCTCGTCATTCCTCTTTCTACACTCGAATCACCACTGCAAAAGCTCCCACTGAACCCAGGTTTATCACAGACCCAAGATAAACTTGATCTATCAAGACCATAGATGATTTTAGGGGCGAAATTTCGCCCATGGGCGAAATTTAGGGGCTTCCAATTTTTTATTGGGCGAATTTTTTGTATTAAAGTGATTTTTTAAAACTTATATCATTAGCCCGTAATTTATTTTAGGGGAAAAATCATGTACACGGTTAGCCCATGTTTTTAGGAGAGATTGAGGAAAAAAAATTATATTTCGCCCCTGCAATTTGGAGGGACAAGCTTCCATTAGCCAAATTTCTAGAAGTATGGGAATTTTTGATAACTTCTTCGCCCACCCATTTGGTAAAATCGGGGTTTATGGTTTAATTCGCCCAGATTTTGTGGTATGGACACTGGGTAGCTACATTTTGGCCCTCGCACCTGGTATAAATTGTATGGGATTTTCTCTCTCTAGTGACCATCCCAGAAATATCTAATTCCCCAAGGCCTGGTTTACATATATTGAATTTTCGTGCTTATTTCCCCTCGACGGAATGGAAAAAAGGGCAAGAGTCAGAGATGCTAGTGGTGGAGCTGCCTGTTCAGAGCAGAAGAAACTAGAATTTGTTACAGTTATTAGCCTGGTGGAGCCGCCTGTTCAGAGCAGAAAAAACTCGGATGGTGTCGCGTGAGGCTTTGGCGGTCAATAATTACTAGGGTTTCCAAACGACTTGATAGG
>ML777803.1:593722-611864 GCA_009831015.1 Picea engelmannii | reverse complement strand
AATTGACTAAAATATTCGCCAAAAAATTATATATACATTTTATATTATTGATAAAATAGCCCTCAATTTTTCCTATGTATCATGGGGATTCGCCCATTTATTATACATATAAATTTAGGGGGGGTTCTTAAAATCACCCATGATCAAGACCGAGCCAAACCCTCAACAACAAAGGCATCCCCCTAAAGCCAAAAACGAGCTATGATACCACATGTAAGTTTTAAACCTGTGAATTAAAGCAATGCATATAGATTCTTAAGTAAAACAAAAATTAATCAATGGCTCA
The DNA here is from genome assembly GCA_009831015.1 of Picea engelmannii. Lineage (NCBI taxonomy): Eukaryota > Viridiplantae > Streptophyta > Pinopsida > Pinales > Pinaceae > Picea > Picea engelmannii. Next base: position 611,578 of record ML777803.1, on the reverse strand, counting down.
TACACATAGTACACAGAGATTTACGTTGGAAACCCTTAACCAGGAGAAAACCATCCTTCCTCGGTGTCGCACCTTTCAACTCTTCATTGTATTAATTTCACCATTCACCATACAATATATACAATATTTAAGGTATTTTGTAGCTACCAAAACCCTAATCCCTTAATTCGGGATTAATTTAGAAAACCGCTAAAAATAGAAAAATTCGCTAAAATAGCAAAAACTGCCTAAAAATAAATTATGGGGCGCTTCCCCGAACCCTGTCAGCTCTGGGCTACCGCCCAAAGTCAAAAGATGTGCGTAACCATGGGGGGAAAACTGGTCTCCCCCCCCCCNCCCTCGGGACCCCCCAGGAAAGCACCCAATGCACATGACACACAGAGCGAAGGAAGTTGGGATTGTCAGACAAACTTGTCGAATCTGACGCGCCCACACACACACATGCAAAGAATATAACACATACCCAACATAGGGGATTCCAAGGTATGACAGATAGATGTTGGAAAAGTTGGTCCCTTCAACTATTAAGCCATGGGTTTCACTAAGTCATTCGTGAGTTTTTCACTGTAGAATGGATCTTTGATTTGTTGGTCCATAGGAGACAGACGTAGATGGGTCATATAACCCTCAAATCACATGCCAAAGACAAATTGGAAAAGGGGGAGATCATATTTGACCCTATCTACCATTTTGTTTGCTCAAAATGAACATGAGCGTGTTGTGAACCTCGAAAAGGGAATCTCTAATTAACCCATGTGGACCAAATCAAGCATGAATGTCAAGGTTGATCCTAGGTGGGGAGAGAAAGTCCAACTAGGGAACCCACCAAGCTATAAACATGACCAAAGTATGACCTAGGAAAGAAAGTAAAGGGACATTTCCTAGAGATTAAACAACATCTAATGAGGAAAAAACATTCATACACCTAGGCTTAGGCAAGGAACTAACCATGGGAAGGCTACCCTCACAAGTAATTCATTGCAAGATGATGGGAAGCCTTGTGATCATCTTTGGGAATTGAGTGCATGAATGCACTAAGTGCAAAATCCATGCACTACAATTCCACTATGGCGATGCACTTCCCTAACATTTCCCCACTACCTTGGGTGTTTTTGGGTGTTTTTGATACCTTAAAATAGTGCATTTTATATTGGATTAATTAAAATATAATGGATTTATTTTCTATATTTCAATGAAAGTGGTCATAAAATGTGCATTTTGGATAATGCATAAACAACACCTTAAATAATACAACACATTTGTGAAAGAGTGGGAAAACATCCATCATAAATTTGTGCAATTGTGTAAATAATTGGGTGAAACATAGAATAAAGTTGATCCAAAACAAAAAAAATTACAAATACTGGAGAGCACGATTCAATGAAATCCTTCAATTCATGATTCCGCACATACCTTTGATCTTGCATAATTCCACCATGCCAAGGGTTTTGGGCTCTATCGAGATCAATCATAGTCACATTGGAAGAAAAAAACAAAGAAAAAAAAATGTTTTAAATAACACTACGGGATGCCTTAAGATGACTTATAGATGGTGGTAATTTAGAAAAAGAAGCAATTTATGGAATAAATTCCTTGAAAACAAAATAAGAAAAAACACATTTTTTTAGATGGTGGTAATTGAGAAAAAAAAGCAATTTATGGAATAAATTCCTTGAAAACAAAATAAGAAAAAACACATTTTTTTAGTTGGGCAAACAAAACAAGGAGAAACACATTTTTTTAGCTGGGCAAACAAAACAAGGAGAAACACATTTTTTTAGCTGGGCAAACAAAACAAGGAGAAACACATTTTTTTAGCTTGGCACAACAAAAGTAGAGTTGGAATTTTAAAAACATTTAAGTTGACAAAAATGATTGTTTTAAGAGTGCAAATACAAGTATTTGATAAATTCTCTTTTTAAAACAATTTACTATAAATATTTACCATATTTAAGAAGCAAATTGTCTTTTGACCATCACATTTTAAGTGAATAAAAATGGAGTGTTAAAATTAAATTGATAAAAATGAAAACGATTTACTATAAATATTTAACAAGCAAATTGTTAAGTGGAATAAAAATGAAATGTTAAAATTAAATTGATTAAAAAAATTATTTCAAATCCATCCCTTTCCAACACAAAAATAAAAGATGTTTTCTTTAATATATAATAATATTTGATAAGTAAAATGCTTTTTCACCATCAAATTCCAACTTTTAATAAATAAATAAATTACCTTAAATTTATCTCTTTCCAACATAAAAAGGTAGATATTTTCTTTAATTTATATCAACTCATATCTATTCAAAGATAGAAATAAAAATAACATCTATTTTTAATAAATAAGTTTTTTATCTCTTTCCAACTCATATCTATTCAAAGATAGAAATAAAAATAACATCTATTTTTAATAAATAAGTTTTTTATCTCTTTCCAACATAAAAAATTAGATATTAGATATTTTCTTTTCAAATATTTTCTTTAATTTATATCAATTCATATATATTCAAAGATAGAAATAAAAATAACATCTATTTTTAATAAATAAGTTTTTTATCTCTTTCCTGCATAAAAACGTAGATATTTTCTTTGCAGATATTTTCTTTAATTTATGTCTATTCAAAGAAAGAAATTAAACTAACACCTATTTCTAATAAATAAACTTTTATACTTAGATATTTTCTGTGTAGATATTTTCTTTAATTCATGTCTATCCAAAGATATAAATAAAAATAACAAGTATTTATAATAAATAAATTTTGTATTTGTATCTCTTTCCAACATAAAAAGGTAAATATTTTTTTGTAGATATTTTCTTTAATTTATGTCTGTCCAAAGATTAAAAATAAAACTAACACTTATCTCTAATAAATAAGTTTTTTTATCTCTTTCAAACATAAAAAGCTAGATATTTTCTTTGTAGATAATTTTTTTTAATTTAGGTTTATCTGAAGATAAAAATAAAAATAATACCTATTTCTAATAAATGTTTTTTTTAAATAATAAAATGCCAATTCATAACAACCGCTTACTAAATTAAAATTGTTTGGGAGGATCTACTATGATGATGATGATTAACGTCCACTAAGACCTAATTGGTCTATCGGACCTTAAGAGGGTAAGTGATTACTTGTGATTCTTAAGAATTTTGTTTCTGTGCTCGAAAAGCATTAAGAGAAGCTTTCCAAGATCACCATATTTTTGTTGAGTTAAGAGGTTAGGAAGGTTGGTAGTGTGATCAATATTTTGAAAATGAGATCTAATATGGGTATAGGTTGGACAATCTAAGAGAAAGTGTTTTTCATCTTCAACCTTCTTAGTGTCACAAAGGTGACACACTCTTTCATCCCATGGCTTTTTAGGAATTGACCAACGTCGAGTTTCACTATGGAGTTTCACTATGGAGCTCGTGAGAATTTGTTCTTATCTTAGCAATGCTTATTTTTTTCTTTACACTTGGCAAAACAGATAGATAATTTTGATCTTCTATATTATGGTTGATTACATCTTTATAATACCTTAATTTTCTTTTTTCCTTTAACTCTTTATCACACCACATTTTTTCCTTAAATTTTGATTTGACTTTTTTTTTAATAGTATCTTTATTCTGCAAAATGGTTTCTTCCATGATTCCCCAATAGTTTAGCCAAGCCGGGCATCTTTATGCCATCCTCGCTTGAGTCGATGGTGGTTATGACTTGATTTTGAAGCAATTTTAGGTAGCCTCTTGTCTTCCATGTTGTTTAACTTGTTCGTATACATTAGGTATCTAGTCATAGCCATGCTCTCAATGGGGGAGAGGCTTGTTTCTACGAGGATGATGGGATAGGGTGTATTTCCTTTAATTTTGAGATTATAGGTTATAAAATTCTTTTGTATTTGCTCTATCTTTCTCCAGGATTCACGAGAGATATTACAGCCCCAGACTTCACATCCATAAATAATAACAGGTGTAACAAGAGTCTCAAAGAGGAGTTTCTTCTTATCCCAACTCCAAAGATCAGTTGATTTACAATTGTTTTCAAGCCCATAATAAGCTTTCCATCCCCCAATAATCATTTTCTCAATTCTATAATTCCAATTGAGCTTGTGGTGAATATCAATTCCAAGATATTTGTATGAAGTCACTTCCTCCAAGTTGTTGTTGTCATAAACAAAGGTATCATAAGGGATCTTATTGGATTTAATAATCATGACCTTAGTCTTATCAGTATCAACAGTCATACCCGTAAGTCCTTGAGGATTCTTAGTTGGTTTTCAAGATCATGGGGACTCCAATATTGCAGTTATGGGGACTCCAATATTGCAGTTAATCTCTTTTGACCAGCCCTTAGTGTTTTTAAACTTAGCAATAACGTTCTCGTGAAACACTTTTTACAATCAATTTCTAACTTACAATAAAAACAAAATATTAAAATTAAATTGATTAAAGTTTTTAAATTAAATTCATCCCCTGCCCAAAAAGCACATAATGTTCATTTTAATGTATGTTTATGCAAAAATGAAATAAAAATAACATACTTTTGGATAAGTGATTTTTTGGGGAATGGGGACTTCATTTTAAATTTCCAACCAATTCGAATCTTAATCGATTTTCTGAACATCTAAGTTGGTTTAAAATGAGATAAAACTCCTAAGATAAAATTATGAAATGCATGAAACTTTGATTCATACAAAACTCAAACTACCTCCTGACCAGATTCATGCTCTTTTTTTTTTTTTTTTTCTTTCTGTTTTTTCTCAGACTTAGCCTACTCCCTTTTTGGAATGGTTGGATGCCAATTCACAACAACCGCCTACTAAATTAAAACGGTATAACCCACCAATGATGGTCCATTGCCGCTTTTTTTCAGTCAGGCGGGCCCCGGAAAATCCGCACGGAGAAAGAGCTGAGCGCTCCCATTGGCCCGCCGTCTTTTTAAGGAGTCGCCGAATCGCCGTTCTTTCAAGAACGGGGCAGTGGCGGCTGCCGGCGATCGGTGGCATCATCCTAATGTAGATCGCCATCGTGATCTCGATTGTGTGTGACTAGGTAACTCACTTCTGAAGTTTCCAATAATCGTGTCATCTATATGTGATAAATGTCAAACACCGGCGCATACCAATTTGACTTACAAATTGCAATCAATCATTTGTTTCTCTTCTACGCTGGGCCCGTGAATCGAACGAACCATCTCAGTCCAAGTCCTTGGGATTTGAACCCGAGACCGGATCCTGGATGGAGCCAGGCACAGCATGGGCGCGAGGCGCCCCAATTGGAGCCGGAGCCTTTGGCACAGTAAGCCTGGCCATGAACAAGTCCAATGGCGACCTCTTTGCTGTGAAGTCCACAGTCAGTTCGATTCCTTCATCGCAGAACGAGTACGATATTTTATGCTCTCTTGATTCACCGTTTATAATTCGGTGCCTGGGCCGTGATCAGACCGTCGAGAATGGCGTGGGTATGGACAATATCTTCATGGAATACATGCCAGGCGGGAGCATCGTGGACCTGCTCAGTAAGTTCGGGAGGCAGCTCGAAGAATCCGTGATCAGGGCCTACACACATGGTATCCTACGGGGAATCCATTACCTCCACAGGCAGGGGATTGTGCACTGTGATATCAAGGGAAAGAATGTTCTTGTGGGTGCCAATGGTGTGAAGCTTGCTGACTTTGGGTCCGCTAAGAGAATTGTGGATGAGGGGAGAAATCTGGACGTGGATGAGAGGTGTAAAGTGAGGGGAACCCTTCTGTGGATGGCTCCTGAGGTGTTGAACCGTGTCGAGCAAGGGCCTGCTTCGGATATTTGGTCTCTGGGTTGCACTGTGGTGGAGATGGCCTCTGGAAGGCCTCCCTTCAGAAATGCTTCTAATCCGCTCGTTGCTATGTATCGGATTGCCTGCACAGAGACCCTGCCTGAGTTTCCTCTGTCGCTTTCGTCACAAGGTCAGGATTTTCTGGACAAGTGCTTCAGGAGGGACCTGAGCCAGAGGTGGACCAGTGCCCAGCTGCTGGATCATCCTTTCCTGAATCAAAGAGAAGCTGTCAGAGGGCTATTTTAAACAGAGTGCCATTCTTGAACAGAGCAGCAGACTTTCATATCCACAGCTAGTTGCTCTTGAATTTACAATTTCACATACAACTCCGCCGATTGAATTTTTACCAATAATGTGGATGCCTTAATGGGTTGAATTTTTAGCAATAACGAGGATACCTTGTTGAATGCCACTATCTAACCCTTGATTAAGCACCCATATCCATAGATATTTAGTCTTGAGGTCTTTGCCGACTGCCTTTTGACTTAGTCATTCCACTCATTGAACAGGCCAAGTGTTTAGGCACAGGGATAGGGATCTTGTATAAAAGCTCATACTTATTTTATAGAATGAGCAGGGGTTTTCCTGGTGCTTATCAGCTAACGAAGCGCCTTTCCACCATTTTTTGTGTTGATGGTGTGATGCTGTTTGTTGCATGTAACTTTCGTTCTGGTAGCACTTTACAATCGGTATCGAAGTTACAAGGAGTGGACTACAAATGTTTCTAATCTGCATTATTCCGTTAAGTACATGGTTTATCACAGTTTCTGCAGTACTTCCTAAATAGTAATTCTCCCAAGCGTAGGCGCTTCTTAGCACTAAAACAGGTGATGTGATATTCTCATTCTCTGGTCAGTGTTGTCGCTGTCTGATAGAGTGACTGATAAAGTGAGAACGTGGCTCCTCAATAACCATGGAGTTAAAGCTGACCCTGCAGCTTAGCTGAGCTTTGTCTGATGCAGGAGCACATTTAGCATAGAGAACAAGTTTGTTTCTACCGAAGTTCGGTGTGCACACTTTTCAATTGAGATCAAATAAGCACGAACACACATGGCAAAATGTGAATAATAAGTTGTACGAAGATAAATATAGGATTCGAGCAAGTTGCATGAAGATAAGATGAAATTGGATTAGATAACTATTTTGCAAATGCTGTGAAACTGGATTAATAAAGATGAGATGGAATAGGATTAGATCACTATTTTGTAAAAGAGATCAATAACTGCCCCTGTCATGTGGGGTCGTCTATATGCCGTTGGATCTGAATTGTGTAGTGGGGTGATTATTGATTGCCTTTTGGAATTATAATGAACTTAAATTAAATTAGGGTGAGAATCCCAGTTCATTGCACTAGAGTAAGTTGGATTTAAATGTCGTAATAGAAAATGAAGTCTCAAAATTGGAGAAAATGTCGTGCTGCTAGGCGCAAGGAAATGGCTCCTCTGTTTATTGTGAAGTTGAATCCTGATTAGCTCTGATATTATGATTAAGGTGTTGGCTAAAAGTTTTATTTTTGGGGTTTTTTGATTGGAATTCGAGCGATGTAAATTTGGACAAAATCTCTATTTTCTGTTGTTTAAATTGTATTTCTGAATGCATAAATGGATTCAGCGTGTTAAAAAACTCATGGGGCATTCAGATTATACAAACTTAGCCACTCAAATCTGCAAATCCAACCATTCATCTCCAGATTTCAGAGAAAATCAAACAAAAATAAATTTTCAGAAAACAACCAAAAGTAAAACGTTTAGACTACTACTTATGACTAATGATTACATGATGCTTGCTTCTTAGCGCTATTCTGCTGTGAGTACTTCCACTGTGTACTTTGAATTTTGACAGTTGAAGGTAGCTGTTACATCTTTTGGAGGCAGCTGTTCCGTCATTGTCAATATCAAATTTTGAGCAAACAAGAATAGTATGTATACTCTTTAGATTTTGCTGACTTGTTACTATTTAGTTTGTCCGCGACCACATAAACCCATTGTAAACAGGGCAGGGGAATGTAAAACACAGGATAAACCCACTGTCAAGGAGGAATATGAAACAGACGATAAGTCCTCTGACAGAGAGGAGTGTGAAACTGGTAATAAGCCCACTGTCAGAGATTAATGCGAAACGAGGGATAAGCCTACTATTGAGGAGGTATGTGAAACAGGGGATAAGTCCACTGTCAGAGACGATGTCATAAGAAGGGACTAGTCCACTATCGGGGAGAATTGTAAAATATGGAAGTCCAGATGTATGTGAAACAGAGTAAGAGGTCACTGCCAGAGAACAATGCAAAACAACGTAGAAGCCCACTATCATAAAGGTATTTGAAACAGGCGATAAGCTCACTGTCACAGAGCAATGTGAAATAAGGGATCAACCCACTATCAAGGCTAATTGTAAAACAAGGGATAAACCCAGAAGTATGTGAAACAAAGTACGAGACCGCTGCCAGAGAGATGTGAAAAGGGATAAGCCCACAGTCAGAGAGTAATGTGAAACAGGGGATAAGCCCACTGTCAGAGAGACATGTAAAACAAGGGATTAGCCCACTATCTGGTATAACTGTAAAACAAGGGGTAAACCCAGACGTATGTGAAACAAAGTAGGAGACCATTGCCAGAGATATGTGAAAAGGGATAAGCCCGCAGTCTGAGAGTTATGTGAAACAGGGGATAAGCCCACTGTCAGAGAGAAATGGAAAACAAGGGGTTAGCCAACCATAAGAGAGAATGGTAAAATAAGGGATTAGCCCACAATCGGCATGAAACAGGGGATGAGTCGACTGTCAAAGGTACGTGCCATGGGATAAGTCTACTGTCAGAGAACATTGTCAAACAAGGAGTTAGCCCACTATCAAAGAGAATTGTGAAATAGGGGATAAGCTCCCTGCTGCGGAGGGATGTGAAACAGACTATAAGCCCACTGACATAAAGGCTAGAGCATTATGAAAGACAAACCTTATATGAGTGGGGTTTCCTCTTTCAGATTGCAGTACCCTAACATTCAGTCCATCTATGTGATCTCCAGAGATGGAGTGCAATAGAATTTCCTTCACTCCCTCTATCCGATCTCCAGATATAAAGTGCCATACATTCCTTCAATTCCTCCATCCACTCTCCAGAAATGGAGCGCAAACCAATTTTAGAATTGGATGATGGTGGAGAACACAATCTCCAAGTGACAAGGCACACCAAAAGTTGGAGTTTTCGTTTTCAGGACTGCAGTTGAGCCCCCAGGTTCTCACTATCACCGAAGTTATGAGGCGCTGGTATGTACCTCTCAAGCCTTTGTAAGTGGTCAATACACAGACCTCAAAAAGCCTTTGTAAGTCATCAGTGCTGACTTCCTATGCTTTCATAAGTGGTTTTTGCGGATTTCCCAAGCCACGGCTAAAATGTGAGATGCCTTATAAGCATGAAGTTATCTTGAGCTTTGCCAGCTCAAAATAAAAAAAACAAAGTCATGAGGAGCCTGTTTAAGTGATCAGGCTTTGAAGATGCAAGGATGCTCCTCCCCAAACAATTTTTTATAACAGATCTGGAACTTGGAAACAAATAACACTCAAAAGCAGGTTTTGGGAGATTTTATGAGGCATTTCCTCTTGTAATAAAGGTGAAGTAGAGTTCTTTGTCATTAAAAATTCCCTAGAACATGTAACTTGTATGACAGAGGCAGAGCATATGCTTATGTTTCTTGTTCCAAATAATTTAAGTACTCTTTACGTTGTTATAACTTGTTTGCTTTTTCAAGCATTGAACTGATGTAGCATGAATTACTTGATAACTTTACAATTCAAATGAAATGAATTGTAACAAATTTTATGCATCATACAATTAATGCTATATATGCTGGGTGCTATATATGCTGGGATATTTAGCTTTGTCAACACAAAATAAAAAACTAAGTCATGAGGCAAGGATGCTTCTTCCCCAGCAATAACTGCAAACAAATAACACTCAAAAGCAGGTTTTGGAAGATTTCTATGAGGCATTTCCTCTTGTAATAAAGGTGAAGTAGAGTTCCTCTTTGTCCTAAAAAATTCCTTGGAACATGTAAGTAACTTATATGACAGAGGCAGAGCATATGCTTATGCTTCTTGTTTTGTTCCAAATCACTTCAGTACTCTTTCCTTGGCTACAAGTTGCTTTTTGAGACATTGAACTGGTGCGGCGTGACTTACTTTGTCACTTTACAATTCAAAGGAAATGAATTGCAGAAAAAATTATGCACCATGCAGCAATGCAATTAATGTTGTATATGGTAGGAAATATATAGTCTGATCTAAAGGTATTTCAGATTAAAAATGGTATATATCCCAATGTATACAACAGTAATTACACCGCTATCTGGTATTTATTGATAACCATGAAGATACTTCAAATTAAACAGTATATATCTCAACATATACAGCATTAATTACACTGCTATAGAGTGCTTATTGATAAAGCTTAGTCTAAACCTTCTACCTTTTGACTCTTTTCCAGTTATTTTTTCCGTTTGATTTTGCCCGAAATCCCGTGAAGAATGGTTGGATCTCCAGATTTGAGTGGCTAAGTTTATATAATCGAAGTGAAAATACAATTTAAAGTTTAAACAACAAAAAATGATTTTATCCAAATTTACATCACCTAATTCCAGCCAAAAACACTAAAAGATAAAACGCTTAACCAACACCTATTAATAACCATGAATTTTTTATTTTATTTTTTTAAACTAACTTTATAACTTTATATCATGCAATATGCAATATCCCCACAGTATACCCCGATATGTAAGGTTGCAACCAAGGAGATGCATTATCACTTGTTCTTTTGTCTGACTTTTGTTATAGTGAGTATAAATTAAATAGTAAAATAAAATCTATATATTTTCTGTTCCCAATTAAATATATAAAATTTAACAACAGTTTAACTCACTTTTACAAATGCTATGCAGTTTATTTCAACATTTAGACGTGGTAAAAAAAATGCAAATGCAACCACAGAGCATAACATAGAGAGCAAATATAACAATAATCTTTGCAACATTATTATTTTTACACACAATAACCATACATACACATGCAGGTTCGGGTTAGGGTTGGTTGGGTAGCTATTAATAAGGATGGAATCTTACTTATGTGGATATATATTAAAATAATATTATATTGGAGTCTTTTGAAAGGTTATCCAGTGAACATTATTATTTTTACACACAATAACCATACATACACATGCAGGTTCGGGTTAGGGTTGGTTGGGTAGCTATTAATAAGGATGGAATCTTACTTATGTGGATATATATTAAAATAATATTATATTGGAGTCTTTTGAAAGGTTATCCAGTGAAGAGGCAAATGAATAAGGGTTAAATCATTTCAGAAAAGGTTCATTTTATGGTGTTATCTTACTTGAATTTTGATATTGAATAAATTTTGATCATTTCTGATATATCATTGTGAATCATCTTCAAATCTAATAACGAACATAAGAAGTGGTCTCATAACATTTTCGGTCTCATAACATTTTCCATTTTCTAAAACTGAAAGGCCAATTTTTTTTTTAAGATTTGGAATCAAAATAATTGAATTGATTTTTTAAGATTCTTAAATATAATTTCTAAAAACCAATTAGAAATCTGGATTAATTGGACATAAATAATCAATTTTAAAAAAATCGCTCACATTAAAGGTCGAACAAATAAAATATTGCACTTAAAAAATATTGTTTTGGGGCTTTGTTATGAGAATTTTTCTACTTAATTTACAGAAACCAGTTGTCAATATGTATTCTTATCACAAAAATATGCAATTAAAAAAGTCGTTCAAATCGGAGGTTAAACAAAAGGAGATATTGTAGTTTGAAAATCTAGGCTTTTTGGTGATGGTCGTGGGATTCCAAGGCATATATCTTTTTGGAAGATAACCCTATTTTACCTAGACCAATGTCATTTGAAAAATCATTTTAGTGTGGTTTTATTTTGGTAAATATTTAGTATGCTATAATTCTGGTTAATTGTTTCTCGAAATCGTAGTAGAACCACCAAATGGTATTGATGGTTATATTTTCTCTAATATTTACCTTGTTCCCATCCTCATATATGAGGGTGGAGTGAGGCTGGGGCAAATATTAGAGAAAATATATGAGGGTGGGGCAAATATTAGAGAAAATATATGAGGGTGGGGCTGGGGATGGCGGTGGGGCAAATATTAGAGAAAATGTAAATACATTTTCTGATGGGGATGGGGATGGGGCAAATATTAGAGAAAATGTAAATACATTTTCTCTAATATTTGCTCCATGTGGGGGTGGGGAAAATATGAGGGTGAGGTGGGGATGGGGAAAATATTAGAGAAAATATAAAATGTATTGGGTGGGGGTAGGGCAAATATTAGAGAAAATGTATATGAGGGTGGAGATGGCATTGATGGGGAGTATTGACAAAATGTTAAAGATATTAGAGGAAATGCACATCATAGTGGTCATTGAAGGGGAGTATACCAATGATGCATATGGCTAGTCTAATCTAGAGGAGGCTTACACGAAATGGTATATGGATAGTTGATTACGAAAAGATTATATATCCCTTCATATGAAGAGAACATATTTGAGGGAAGACGTAAGAAGATGGTTCCTAATGGTTTCCAATATGATTATTCTATAGTGGTAGTGTTATTCCCAGAGCCACACTTTTATGATTAAAAGGAGAATATTTTTCTATCGAGGTTCTTATCTATTTGGATCTGCAAGACCATGGTGAGACTTTTGAGCATGCACTTAGCCATTCACATGTCATCAGTTGAGAATTAGCATGAGAACTAGTACATGGAACTCTAGCTTATGGATGAGCTTCTTAGACTATTTAGTGTTGAGGCCATGCAATAACCAATTTTTTTGCAATCTACTTATTTATTTTCCTCAATATAGATGGTGGATCTCGTTGTTAATTCATGCATCTTTAGATCTTATTTTGGCCTATAGAGAATTATTATTTTTGTATATACAAGAACTATATATTGAAGATGATGACATTAATCTCATAAGACTATTCTAGATGGTTGTTTAAGTTGTTTCCTAGGATATACAAGAACTTTATGTGATCAATGTTACTTATATCTTGTTTGTTATTCCATTTAACTATGATATATAACTAGTGTATAAATTTATGATTATGATCCATGCATTATCATGATTAAATGGGCACAATGTTTACCTCTAGTGATTAAAGAATATATAATATATTGATTTATGGTTATGATCCATGCTTTTCCATGGCTAGTTGGTCCAGTGATGTAAAGTGATGTCATTAAGGAACTCACAAGTTTATTTGAGGAATGACAAAGTTTAGATTTATGATCTCGGGACCCACATTGACTTAGGCCAAATGTTAGGAGTAGTTTAAATGAATACTAATAATGTGGTGCAAATCATACCTAGGGAAAGGACTTTTCTCAATGAGGATAGTTAGCCTAGAAGCTAGTATCTTCTAAAACTTGGGAAAGGAAATATCAGTCTAAAACATTTGAAATATGGTTTCTAAGTTGATTTTTGGTTTAATGACCCTCTAAATACCTATGATATGATCTAAGAATTCTTAACCTAACTCTAATTTTCCCTTAATCTTATTTATGGGTGTTAATTACTCTTAGAGGAGACTTGAAAAGGGATATATTTTTGGGAAGAGAAGATGCTATATTTATGGTTATTGGGAATATAGAGGAAAATACTACCGTTAGAAATCTTGGTGCTTTTTTGTCCTTAACGATTGTTGTCTTGAGAAAGATAACAGTTTTTTGTTTATGTTGATAGTTGGAGCAGATTGAAGACTGCTCAAGCATTATTTGAGTGGGCAAGAGGAAGCAAGGAGTGTACCTAGCTTGAGGGGGGCATTAAGGCCCAACATTGAGCTTGGCATATGATTGGAAGAAAAACCCCATTGTTGGAGGTATTATGGTATTGGGAGATGTTCTTGGCATATTAGAACCTTGAGAGTAACGATGGTGTAGTAAGCTAGTGTCCACTCCACCACACAATTGTTGTTTTTAGTTGGATTTTGTGATCCATTACTGTTATTTTCTAGGTAGAGTGTGATTTTGTTTCAGTAAAAGACTTAGGGAATGTTACCTTCTATTTCCATTGGGATTAAGCCATGCTTAGGGGGCAAGACCTGTTACCAAGTAATGCATTGGTTGGGAGGAAACATGACCTCTAGGTATGATTTCCCCCACATTTATAGTTTTGCATTGGACGACTAATTTGCACCAATAACTCATCTTGATGCAGGAGCATCGTCAGCAAAGCACACATGGAGAGACAACTGAGCGCCCTAGCGCGTCTTTCGAATCATTTTGGAATCTTAAATGCTGGCGTTTCCTGCAAATCTTTTTTGAACGGATTGAAAACTGAAGAAGATCTAAATGTTGGAAGTTGAACGATCGCGAGAGATCTAGGAGTTTCACTCTTATACTTTAATGTAACGGTGTTTAAGGGGTAGTTATTTTTTACTTCGAGAAGATAGGTAGTTGGAGGGAACCCTAGAAACACTCTGGTATAAGTAGAGGTGTTGTATGCCCAAATGAGGTTGCTGGAGATTAGGCTACTGGATACGATGGTAGCTGCAAATTAGTAGGAGATTGTTGTGATTTAGTTGTTGCTGAATTTTAGTTATTGTTGTTTTATCATAGTTGTAGTTGTTTTACATTTGAATGAAGATAACAGAGGGATATTGATCCAAATGCGTGGTGTTGTTCTTGCTTAAATTTTCTCTGTTATTTTGTGTTTCATGAATGTATGAGTTATATTGTTGAATGCATGAATTTGTGAAACATTAGATAAGTTTCACTTGTTTCTCTTCCACGAGCTTACGCAAGGAGTGTGTATTGTCTGCAAGGAGTGTGTTGACAGAGTCTAATTCGACTCAGAGCTCAGAAGAGATAACGTGGAATTTGTATGCAGAGTGTGCATATCGTCTGCCAGGAGTGCGTCGACAGAGTTTTTGAACTAGAAGCTCAGGATGAGTAGCTCAAGAGGTTGATCGCAGAAGTGTGTATGAAGGTCTGTTGCAAGGTGTGCACAGATCCAAAATCTGACTAAGTGTCGAAGAAAACCCTTTAAAGAGTTAAAGGTTCAGAGGAAGACAAGCTCCAAAGAGTTAACGGGAGAAATCTTCAAAAGGGAGGAGCCTTTAAGGTTCTTTCCAAAGTGACGATCAAGATCCACCCAGGAGAAGCGGAATCATTCTAGAACGTCTGATCTGGGAGAAGTTGTGTGGTGGTTATCCATAAGTTCTTTCAGGAAGTCATAAACTTGAAGGTTTGGGGTGTCGAAGGGTGAAAAACGTCGAAGTCTGAAGTTGTGAAGAGATCCCAACCATCAATCCAGAAGGACACGTGTCACCAGTTCGTGAGATTTGAAGAAGAGCTGAGGGGAAAGAGATGTCGCCCAAAGCAGAGTAAGGGGCAAATCTTAGCCGTCGATCAAGAGAGGCACGTGGCACTTGATGTAAGATTCCAGGTACAAAATACTTCGGGTAAGAGTAGAGTTGAGACGTGCGAAACTCCCGAAGACCAAAGTCCAAACGGATCACAATCGTTGGTTGTGGGAGAGACGAAAACCGTAGATATGACCAGGTGATTTCGCGATTCGGGGTTCAGACGAAAAGGGTATAGTTGTTGCTAAGATCATCGAAACCCGAAGTTACGAAGTGCTCAGGGGATTGAGCCCTAGGTTATAACTGAGGTCGCATGTGGAGGAGGGATATCATAAAGGAGTTAACACACGAAATTCCAAGATTTTAAAGCGCTAAGGAAAGGGGCACGCGTGTTCCATATAACCTACCTAAGGTGATAAAAGGGCATGTGTTTAATTCAGTTTGGGGCCAGCAAGGCCTAGAGGAGCTAATCCAGCTCAGATAGTTGAATATCCTTGATTGAGAGGTCGCGCAACCCCGAGGAGAGAAGGGGGGGGTTGCATCAAGTGGTATCAGAGCCTAAAGAGCTCAAATTGTACTATGTGTGAGTGGAGAAAAGGTCAGCACAATGTCGCCTAGAAGACGTGCAGAGTTGCATGTAGAAAATCGAGCTATAGAAAGAGAAATGAGAGACCTTCGTGCAAGATTGGATGTGATGGAGACAACGCAAAGGAGAGAACCTTATGTTGGAGACGTCAGTGATGCAGAAAGCGAAGAAATAGAGGTTGAAGAAGCTGCAAGGGAAGATGATGCCAAGGAACGCTTGTTGAAAGAGGTTGTCAAATTGGGAGCTAGAGCAAAGATAGACATCCAGATGTATGGAGGAAACTTAGAGTTGAAGAATTGCTTGATTGGATATGAGCAATGGATAAATATTTCGACTATGAAGATGTCGATGAGGAGAAAAAGGTGAGACATGTTGTCACCAAATTAAACGGACATGCAACGCTATGGTGGGAAGAATTGCATGCTGACAGCCGAAGAAAAGGTAAGCAAAAGATTAAGAGTTGGGATAGAATGGTATCCAAGATGAAGGCTAAGTTCATACCCAAAGATTATCATATAAATTTTTTTAGGAAATTGCAAAACCTGAGACAGAAAGGAATGATAGTGAAAGAGTACACAGAGGAGTTTTACAGACTGAACATTAGAACTGGACAGAGAAGGAGCTAGCAAAGCAGAGGCAGAAGTCCAAATAAAGGTAATGGAATTGCCCAGGACAAGACACAGAAGCCCAAGGGTGAGACTAAAAAACCACATAGTCACTCGGAAAGAGGAGGAAGTTCCCGAGGGAGACAGAGTGGTGGAAGAATTTTTTTTCCTAGAGTAAGAGGAAGATACAGAGAAGGAGAGGTAAGGTGTTATGCCTGTGGAAAGACAAGACACATGTCTTGGGAATGTCCCGAGAAAAAGAAAGAAGGAGGTGAAGCTCACATTTCAGAAGCACATAAGTTGAATGTTGAAGTAGAAGGTGCAAAAGATGGAAGATCCCTAATGTTGAAGAAGGTTCTCTTGAAACCAGAGCTGGAGGTTGAAAATCCAGTGCAGAGTAACAATTTGTTCAGGACAACTTGCAAGACTAAAGATAGAGTATGCAAAGTGATAATTGATAGTGGGAGCACTGATAATTTAGTATCCACAGAGATGGTGGAGAAATTGGAGTTGGAGACAACTGCACATCCGAAGCCATATAAGGTCTCATGGCTGCAGAAAGGTCATCAGGTAATGGTCACTAAACATTGCCTCGTTGAATTTAAAATAGGAGGATATAGAGATGAAATTTTGTGTGATGTGATTCCCATGGATGTATGTCAGGTTTTGTTGGGGAGACCATGGCAGTTTGACAGGAATTCCATTCATGATGGGAGAAAAAATACGTATACTTTGGAGAAGAATGGTAGGACACACATGTTGTTGCCAATAGAGGAGAAGAAAGTAAAGGGAGAAGCCAACACAAGTATACTTCTCATGAGTGGGAAGAAACTCCTGATTGAAGTTAATAAGGAACAGGAGATGCAATTTGTTGTGGTGAGGAAACCCATAGTTTTCCTTACAAGTACTTCTATGGATGATTTGCCTGAGGAAGTTCAGGAGTTGTTAGAGAATTTTTCTAACATAGTAGTGGATGAGTTACCTAATTCATTTCCACCCATTAGGAGTATCAGTCATCACATTGATCTAATACCAGGAGCAAGTTTTTTGAACAAAGCAGTGTACAAATTGACACCTCAGAAGAATGAGGAGGTGTTGGCATAGGGGCAGACCCGGGGTTCAATGTGTTGGTTGTGGAGCCTGATTATCTTCCTGATTTAGAGGTCTTTTACTTTCAGTCGTGTTTATACCCCATGAAGTATTTACACCCCAGAATTATGTACACTCTTCCACACGAGGGAGTGCAGAGGGGGGGTACCCCCTCTGCGGGGTCCAGGGGCAAGCGGGCCCCCAGCGGGGGTTCGGGGACGAAGCCCCCGAAGGAAAAATTGCCTTGTAAAAGTATATTGTAATTTCATTGTAAATATGGACCGTTCATTATAAGGTCGCAGATCTAACGATAGAGATTATGTTAGGGTTTTTTTCCCTAGAAGGAAACCCTCTTTTATGAGGGAAATGTATTGCGG
>ML777803.1:565019-576949 GCA_009831015.1 Picea engelmannii | reverse complement strand
TACTCTGCGTTCTTCACTGTCTCTGATCTGCTGCTCTGCTTCACCGTCCTCTGCAGCCCATTCTCAGCTTCTTCTGTGTCGCTCAGATTCTCCTCTTCCTTTTCTCACCTGCAGAGCTCTCTCTCTGTCTCATTTTCAACAACAAAAAACTCATCTCTGTTCCAGCGCATTATATAGATTCACCACATGCAGAGGTTTTCCTTGCGTTTCTCAACTCCAACTGCAGTTTCCCTTTCTTCCATTCTTTCTTCTGCTTTTCGCATGCTAGCATTCTCCCTGATTTTCTGAACTGGCTCTTTGCATGCCTCCTCTACGCATGCCACATCATGCAACGCTATGTTCCTCCTGTCTTAATTGCCAGTCTATTTTTAGACTGAAAGTCCTTCCGCTTTTCTCAACTCCAACTGTAGTTTCCCTTTCTTTCATTCTTTCTTCTGCTTTTCGCATGCCAGCATTCTCCCTGATTTTCTGAACTGGCTCTTTGCATGCCTCCTCTATGCATGCCACATCATGCAACACTGTGTTTCAGCCCAGCGCTGTGTTTCAGCATATGTAACATTACTGTGTTTCAGCTATTACAACACCGTGTTTCAGCATAAGTTCCAGCTCTGTTTCAGCATTGTGTTTCTACATCTGTGTTTCAGCATCTGTGTTCCAGCATCTGTGTTCCATCTTCTATGTTCCAGCATTTGTGTTCCAACATTTGTGTTTCAGCATCTGCGTTCCAGCATCTGTGTTCCAGCTTCTATGTTCCAGCATTTGTGTTCCAGCATTTGTGTTTCAGCATTTGCGTTCCAACATCTGTGTTCCAGCTTCTATGTTTCAGCATTTGTGTTCCAGCACTTGTGTTCCATCACTTGTGTTCCAGCATTTGTGTTTCAGCATCTGCGTTCCAACATTTGTGTTTCAGCATCTGTGTTTCAGCTTCTGTTGTGCGTGCTCCATAACCAACCGATTGCCATCAATTCCAGCATCTCTTGTGCGTGCTCCATAACCAACCGATTGCCATCAATGACAACCGTGACCGTCTGCGTCACCTCTGCTATAGCCATATTTCCAACAACTTTGTATTTCTCGACACTTATATTAGTTGCATACTTGATCTTATAGATCCACTTTGGAAGTCATCACAGACTTTCCTTCTGATTTATGAACATATTGATTGGAGCAACTGGATCAGCTGGAATAATGTTTGTTTCCCTCTGAACTGCTAAATGGGGAGAAGGCATTGTCTCACTGTCAATCTCCATCTGAGATTCTATGGATCTTTGAAAGGCTATCTCTTCTAAAGTTATGTTTTTCAAAATCTGGTGAAAAGCTGTTGTTCTGAACATATGTTGTTTCATGCATTCTTCTTCCCATAGAATCATAGAAGGATTCTCATCATGCATCGTTGCATTGGTTTCCTCAATGATGGTTCTATTCTTCCTCTTTATTAGCTAGTTTTGACTCCCTCTAAGTCAAGTAGCTCCCTCTGAAGAATAAACGTCTTCCTTTGTTGCTAACCTATCTGGAACAAGAAAACAAGTGGAGCCAAAACAAGAATATCTCCTAAATGATAATAATGATTACATATCTAGAATTAAAACAATTTAAGGATTGTTGTCTCAGTTACAACACTTACTTGTAATGTAGCAAACTCTAAAAACATAGGTTAGAGGAATGACAATTACAACAATCAAACCTGGGGTCTTCACTTCCAGTGTTTTGTTCCTCTGAATGCACTCAGATCCCTCTGGATCCATGAATTCAGCAAAAAAAACAAGGGTTCCTTCCTCCTGCAATTTCACTCATGACAATGATACAAATAATATATACATACAAGTGCATACCTGAGAGTGTACACCAATGGAGGTTCTCCTTATTTGTCTTGTAGCCATTTATACTCTAATCTAGTAGCAACTTTCTGCATGCTCAGGACAAACCTCAGACTTGGTCCTTTTATACCTTAGAGACCCCTTCAGATTCTAAATGTGTAAATGTTTAGTTTCTCCATACTTGTAAGTGTATCTTCTATATATATTTATTCTGTGAATATACTCGCACTTCATTTTGCATGGAAACTGCCAACAGTAACTGATTGTTGCCTTCAACAAGTTGATCCAAGGTAGTGACACAAACTGAAGGAGATATCATGTCCTGTTGACGGGCGAAATTGACCGTCCGTCAACTGAGATAGTGGAACCGGTCTGGGGTTGTCTAATAACCCAAGTTGTTTGGAATGAACCACCCTGACGAGTTTAACGGCTCCGTTGGCCGCTCTAAGGTCCTAAGAAAACCAAAGAGAAAACTAATCTAAACTAACTAATCTAACTAAAACAAATAAAACAAACTATAACTAAATAAAACAAACTAACTAAAACTAAATACAAGAAACTAAACTAACTAACAATAAATAAAAACAAACTAATACACTAATCTAATTAAAACAAACTACTAAATTAAACTAAAACTAAATATAAACTACTATAACTATTCTATATACAAACTACTAATTACACTAACTCTAATAATTAGTTGTCTAACTACTTGTTATATTATAACTTATTCACAAATATACAATATACACAACTGGCAGATTTGAATAAAACCAGTAAAACTCATTTGATTCCTGCCCTTAGACAACGAGAAATATTTTTGATTTTATGATTTTATGAATAAGAAATCAAACTTACTGAAATTAAACAATCTAATATACTAATTATATATATATCTAACTATATACTAACAAATACACTAACAAACGAATGACAAACTAACCTGGAAATGCTCCTAATTTGTCATGTGTATGATAACTTCGAAGCTGGTCGGAGGAAGGAAACTCGCACCGGTTAATCCAAAAGCTTCTCGTAAACGATAGGCTGTGCTGCTCTTTGAGTTATTTATAGGACAAACAAGACATAAAAAAAAAAATCATAACAATTATATGATTTATAAATCTCTGCAATAAGGGAAACCTGTTATGCAAAAACTTATATTTAATAATTCAACTCATGAAGAAGAGAAATTTGTCGTTCACAAACTGAGTTAAGCAATCGCTATGTTTTTTTTAAACACTTGGAAGAAATCAGATATGGATTACAATGATTAAATTATATCATTTGCAAAAGATTAAGATAGCTAAAGTAGTCATTAATCAAATACAAGTTGATATACACAACATGAAACAAAATATTGATATCATGAGAAGCTAAAGCTGTAACAAAACACCAAATTCTGCCTCAGTCTGTATTAAAATTCCATATCCTTGTTCTCCCACGAATGGGGACGATCATTATTACAAAAATAAGAAGTATTTATAAGTCTTCCCACAGGGTAAAACCTCCCTGGGGATAGTATCAAACTGTTTACATAATCTGGGAAGATATTCCCAAAATCAACTAAACTAAGAAACTAAAATGCAAGTGAAATATTTGGAATATCCCCTAACTGCTCATCATATCCACTGCAATTTCAAATTCATCTACAATAGACCAAAAATAACAAGTTAGAAAGATATTTTATTAACAAAACAATAAAAATCTAATCTTACAGACTTAACTACAGAATCATCTGATTCTGTAGCTAGTCTAAAATAGCATACAGGATCAGACTCGAAATCAAACCAAATCTTTTAAAATAATCAAAACCAATTTTCTTTCAATGATCATTCAAAATGAATCACTAATGATTTTATTATTTTTATCATTCAATATTAAACATAATCTAAAGTGAATCAAACGAAAACAGGGGTAAGAATACTTTGTTTTCCTGTTACCATAAAATTGGGTCAAACAGTAACAAGATTGTTTCATATCAAATAAAATCAATAATGAATCATATCCTATGTGATACGATCTAATCCAACCAACCATCATCCACTCGTTATAACTGTAATGGTATAGAAAAAGATTCAAATCGTTCAATCGAATACACAGATGGAAAGACTGTTATGATTATGTGTAAATGAAATCATATGCAACAGCGTCAACCCAACCAATTTTGCGATTGATTCTTGCACAGTCAATAGACAGGATCTTAATTGTAATTGCCATCTTAATAGAATCAACAGAATTCATAATTGCAAAATGGGCAAACAATCAAAACAAATCACGACTGAGTTTAATATAGAAACAAATCGTGAACCTGGATACATTCCATTTCATTCTTTGAATCAAATTCAAACAGCATATTCATTACAATATGAATCCAACTGATACATAATCGAATAAACCAATGCGAATTAACCGGCTGGATATAACTGTTATGAATTGTATCTATTCACGATTTGGGTGCATATTAACATAAACATATTGAACATAATCCGAATTATATTCCTGTTGGTCGAAAGTCATATGGGACATAAAATTGTGACAGTTAACCATTATTGCCAATCATATCGTATACATTATAACCAATTCGAATCGAAACTTGATTGTGTTCAAAATTGAAATACGAGAAACAGCTTGTGTTTAGAATAAACACAAACGACTTCAATCGACAGCAGAGCATCCAATTTAAGCTAAATCAAACCAATCAAATCCATACCACAATCAATCAAATCGAAGGAAATCCAATCGGGGCTAAACTGGGAAAATGAAATTCCATTTAGTCAAAGCATAGCTATGTATAACATGCATACAATGTGAAAGAGCAAATCCATGTTGTAAACAGAGCTATTCGCAAGAATTCAAATTCGTTATATAAACAAGTGATAGACATGCCTGTGTGATGTTGCTCAAATTATGCCAATTTAGAATTCACGACCGTTGTAGCTGATTACACATTTTAAAACAAAATAGAGCCTGTCGTCCTTTGTTTTTTATCAGTGGCTTGCAACTTAGCCTTTTGACTGGTAAGCAGGGCAACCTGGTCCTCCAAAGAGTGAATTTTTGACTGTAGAATCGGGACATCAAAATAATATCTTTCTAACCATGAGCTGCATAGATCACAGGGTGGCACTGTAGATTTCAACAGAGCGGGAGAGGGTTTGGATGAATGATCGTGGGATTCACAAGACAACTTAATGCCAGGATAGTTAGGGTTGTTTTGTAGGCAGGGGAGTAGGTTTGTCACAAAGTCATATGAGGGTTCGGCGCACAAACCTTCCGAATAGGGGTATTCACTAGCCAAGAAACGCTCCACTTCCGAGTCGGAGTCTTCACTTAACACGATAGGGTTAGGGTTGACAGGAGGTTTTGGCTTATTTCTTGCCATCCGAGAAATTAAACGAGAATTCTTTTTTCCTTTGGCGTTTGCAGTGGGTTTGGATTTGGGCTTTTTTCCCAAAGGCTTATCAGTCTCAGCGTTCTTAGTCACGGTGTGGGATAGGTCGATAGGTGAGTCGAGCAAGGATTTAGGTAAAAGGATGTTGTAGGGTACCGGGGGTACAATTTTACCCTCGCTCACCACAGGTTTGTCAACCTGTGGAGGGTTCGAATCCTCAAAATCATTCCGAGCAAGGAAATTGCTCCAACAATCTCTGTGTAACCCGAAATGACAGACAACAATAATCTTAACCAGCCCATAATGAAAAAGGCTACTATCAGCCTGGTTCCTTTTGTATTTCTTAGACATTTTGAACAGGCTTCTGTGCAAATAATAGGGCATATTGAGCTGATAACCCATAAAAACCATAAGCAAACGAAGGTGGTGTAAGAAAACAAAACCGTACCGACCTTCGCAGGCGATAAACTGTTTGATAATCATCAATAATTCATGCCAGTGTTGTTTAATCATGATCACGGGCAAACCTTTATCACAGGAGCTAACCTTACGGGACTGGAAGAGCAGTGTCCAAGGGACCTCTTCTACTTTGCAATTCTTGGACCATCGTTGTCCAGTGGCAGGCAAACCCGTAGCAAGACTAATAAACTGCTCGTCAATTTCCAATTGAACATCGTCGACCTTGGCTCGACAACCATCAAAGGTCATGGCAAATTGCCTAGCAACGCAGAGGTTAAAACCCTCGAATTTTTGTATGAACGGGAGCCACCCATTGTCCTCGAGGTCACTATGGGCACTGTCGAACATCAACAGAGCCTGGCTGCCATTAGGTTCATCTCGGATGACAGGAGCCATGGTGAGAGCACATGGTAAGGGTTTGGGTTGAATTCCTCAATACACAGGAGCAGAGTCCTTTGGGATAACAACTACAAACGATCAAGGGGAAGCATTAATGTGCGCATGCGAGGGTGGTGGAGTTATTCACCGCCATGCATAATAGTAATGGCAAAGTACAACCGCCAAGTTCAACCTCTGTTCAATCAATCATAGCATAGTTCAAAACCTTATCATTCGGCCAACCAAAAAATCAAACGATGAGTGATATGCCAATGCGCAAATAACTATAGTTTTTCAAACCAATGTCATTCAACGTAAAATCAAACCCAAATGTTAACCACGCGCTTGTTGCATAAATGTGTAATCAAAAGTTTTTAAAACACTGTGACAATCGATTTCATAAAATTGACAAGCCAAGAGCTATAAAATTTTTAACATAAGGATCACATTATATATAAAAACAAAGATAATTCATGACCTTTATGCAATTCATAGAATCAAGTATAAACCCACATGCTCAATGCCTCATAAGTTTAATCAAGTCGTGCAATCAAAGTAAGAATAGGCAAATAGGCATAGTTCAAAAATCCTTTTAGCCACATAATGATAATCCAAAGGTAAGTGCCATTCAAAATACCAATAAAAAGATCATGATAGTTCAAAAAACGATGGAGGAGTTTTCACGCTTACAGTCGTGAAACTAAATGGAGACCAATTTGCAAGTGTCGCAAGAAATGAAAATATCGTCTATTTGCAAAATGCAACGACAATTTGAAGTTAAGAAGACATAGGTGTAGGCAGCTTATAGGGCAATAGAAAAAATTGAATTGGTTGCCAACAATGGCGACAGACTGGTAGAAGCAGTTATCTCTGTCAAAAGAAATAAATTCAGATTAGGACAGCAAAGAAAATTTCAACTCAAAAACAACAACCAGAAAATCGTACAAACATCATCATTTACCATCTTTTCCAGCGATGTTTTAAAAGATGAAAACTAATAACAATCTTAAGATCAGCAAGTCACGATATTAATGATAAAATATCCAATATTGTTGGCATGGCCACTGCTGCCAACAGGTGTCCATAGCCTCGACAGGGTTGCCATTTAACCCACTCTGACATCTGTATCCAGTCAAGAAGTTCTAAATCAGAATGAAGTACATTAAAGAGGTTTCTCATATTTTTTCATAGATTTTCATGTACCCGACATTGGTTCATTGCCAGCAGGCCTGTTCAGTACCTCGACGAAGTTGTCTTGGCGCCATGCATGCATTTACCCGCTGCCAGCGGACCTGCTCAGTATCCCAGCGGGTTTACAAGCACTTCCCACAGCTCTTATTAATATTTTATTTTGTTTTCTTTTTGTAAATATATAGCTGAGCGGGGTGATGCTGATAATCTTGATATTTTAACATATTTTTCAGACCTCATCAGAATTTTTTAACACTGTCCTTTATTCAGCTCCAGAAATGTTTTATTTACGAAAACAACTTCCTACGACAGGGAGACATCTTTTTGAGTCATTCCTTTATGGAAAAGGGACAGTGTAAAAAGATAATAGATGATCATGACAAACCTTGCTCAGATATTGAAATCAGTAAACTTCTTTCAAACAACAAAATTTTCTCAACTTAGATATCAATTTCACGAATATATCATTGATGTTTGTACAAACTTTCAGAAGTTATTTCAGCTAAGAAATTTTTCTATGGCCTTTGTTTGAATGGCTCAGTGCACAGGTATGCATATTTTCAAAAAAAACACAAAAAACTGATCAATTCAAATCAAAACCAAAACAGAAAGAAAACGAAAAATGAAAACAAATGAAATATTTACATAATATACAAGGGTAGTTATCAAGCAAAGTATCTTTTCAGGGCTTGGCCATTCACCGGATAGGTGTCAAGCTGCCCTTCAAGATTCTGTAATCGAAAGGAACTAGGACCCAACTTTTCAGCAATTAAAAATGGCCCAAGCCATAAGTTTTGAAACTTGGTGTGCTCACCCTTTCCTTCGTGTGGTTTGTCCCACTTTAAGACGAGATCGCCTACTTCAAAATTCCTATCAGAAGCAGAATTAGAATCGAACCAGCTTTTAATCAATTGTTGATGTTGATCTAATTTACGCTTAGCTTGAGTTCTTACTTCTTTCAACTTCATCAAAGCGTTAATGCGGCTTTCTAAAGGAGGACAATCTTCTTCTTGGACTTTTTGTGACAATTGAAGCGAAGGAAGAAGAATGTGAAGTGGCAGAATGGCTTCTCTGCCATAAACGAGGAAAAATGGGGAGTTACCTATAGCGTCTTTGGGTGTTACCCTATCATCCCATAGTGCGTTCAGCAGTGCATTGTGCCAGTTCTTGTGATTTTCAGCCACGGTTCTCTTGATAATTTTGATCAAGTTCTTGTTTGTTGATTCTGCTAAGCCGTTGCCCTGGGGGTAGTAACTAGCAGAATATTTCAGCTTTATTCCTTTCTCCAAAGTGAACTCACTCATCTCAAGAGAAGAAAAGTATGAAGCGTTATCAAAGACTAGACAATCAGGGATACCGAAACGAGTGATGATATTTGAGTTCAGAAAAGCGATCACCTGACTTGTGTTAACAGTTCTTAGCGCAGTAGCTTCGGACCATCGAGTAAAGTAATCTATGGTTGTCCCAATATACTTGTGTTGTCATGAGGACGGAGGGTTAATAGGACCTATGATATCAAGGCCCCATTGCTGGAAAGGAGAATCTACTGAGACAGGTTGCAAGGGAAAGGTTGGGTTTTGCAACCGCCCTGATGCTTTCTGACAGATGATACAGTTACGACACAAGGAATGGGCATCCCTAAAAAGCGTGGGCCAGTAGTAACCGGCTCTTAAAACCTTATGAGCGGTAGTTTCTCCACCGAAGTGACCACCAGCTTCTCCTGCATGCAACTCAAGCAAGACTTTTTCTTCTTCGTCTTTTTCAAGACAACGCATCAGTACGCCATCAAAATTTTGACGAAACAGTATACCGTTAACTAGATGAAAGGAGGCGGACTTTAGTCTCAACACTCTTCTTTTGGCGGGGTCAAGGTGACGGGCTGCTGATCCATGTTCAAGACAAAATCTAATATCGTCGTACCAAGGACTTACGAGGTTTTGTGCGCAACAAATAGAACTTTGATCGCGTTGTTCTAGGTTTGACGTATCACTATCTTCTCACTGTCCTATTTCTAAATCAACAACCAACTTGCACAATCCTTGGCCTCTCATGATCTGTGCTGGGGTGATCTCTAAGTCATACTCCTGCAAGGAGGTGACCCAGTTGGCTCTCTTCTCCCCTAACTCCTTTTGCACTAACAGGTTCCTTACGGCGGGGTAAGGGACAATGACCTTCATCCTTGACTTCAAAAGATAGGACCGGAAGTGCTTAACTGCTTTGAAAACAACATAGGCTTGCCGATCAACCGCTGGGTAGTTAAGTTCAGCACCTTTGAAAGAAGAGATCATAAAGGTGATGGGTACTTCGTTGTTCTCGGAATTCTTCTGAGTTAGGACTGCAGCATAGGAACGATCAGAGGCAAAAGTATAGAGTGTAAAATCTTGAGAGAAGTCAGGGCTCATGAGAGACAGAGCGTCTATTATGGCCTTCTTTATGTCATTAAAAGCTTGATTTTTTGTGGGTCCCCAGTGATATTGGGTGTCTTTCTTAATCAGGTTTTGTAGAGGCCTAACCATTTCGGAGAAACTGGGGACAAATCTTCTCACGAAATTAATCTGGCCTAGGAAAGACTGCATAGATTTTTTGGATGTAGGTGGGGGAAGTTTAGCGATGAATTGAGTCCTCTCGGGGTCAATAATCATCCCATCACTAGACACAATGAATCCTAGTAATTTACCTTGTTCTACTGCAAAGATGGACTTCTTGGGGTTCAAGGAGATGCCGTATTTACGACATCGTAGCAGAACGGCTCGTAGGTGAGCTAGATGATCGTCTTTATTTTTAGAATACACGGTCACATCATCTAATTAAACTACTATGGAGTGATTGATTAAGCCTCGAAAAGCAATGTCCATTACTCTCTGAAAGGTAGCACCAGCATTAATCAATCCAAAGGGCATTTTGCGATAAGCGTAAGTGCCCCACGGGGTACGAAAGGTAGTTTTTAGTTGGTCTGGAGGAGACATCAAGACTTGGTTGTATCCAGAGAAACCATCTAATAAAGATAGCCTCTCGGAACCAGATTTTTGTTGAAGAATCTGTTCCATGGGCGGGACAGGATAATTATCTTTGTCAGACGCTTTGTTGAGGTTTCGAAAATCGACACAAAGTTGAATTTCCTCGTTTTTATTCCGAACTGGGACGAGGTTGGATACCCATTGAGTGTGTCTAACAAGAAAAATTATTTTAGCACTTAGGAGTTTATTCAATTCTTTTTGAACGGTTGGTTCTAGTTTAGGATGCATTTTCCTCAATTTCTGTTGGAAGGGTAAGATTTGGGGCTTCATCGGGATGACATGATGTATAATATTAGGATCAAACGTTTTAAGATCATCGTAAGTCCATGCAAAGACATCCTTGAATTCTTTAAATAATTTAACAAAAGAAGTTTTTTCTTGTCTAGAACATCCCAAGCCTAGATTGATACACTGAGGATTTTCACTTGTCCCTAAATTGAACTTTTCATAAGATAATGAGGAACTATTGGTTTTGCAATTGACCGTCTTTTTAAATTTATCTTCAAAATCATAAAACTTTTCTAATCTAACAACAGATTTGGGTATGTAATTTACCATGTCCGATAGAGCTTCAGGAGATTTCAGATTAGGTATTAACGTAAAGTCGTGTAAATTGTCGTCGTGTGTGCGTTCATCTATCACTGCGCCTTGAAAGGTTTCTTCCATGTGCAGAAAGTTAATGATCTATTGATCATCGTCAAAGACTCTCCAGTTTGTAATATTGTCTAGAACGGATGGTCGAAACAATAGCTCCATGGAGAATGCGTTTGGGGATAAGCCTTCTGCAGGAAGAAGTTTAGAGGCTACATTAGCTAGTAGATCTGCTTCAGCATTATTTAATCTAGGAATGGAATTTATATTAAAAGCAGAAAATTTGTTCATTAAACTCCATACCTCAGACTGGTAACTTTTGAGATGCGGGGAAAGACAGTGTATAGAGTCTCTTACCTGTATAACCACTATTTCAGAGTCGCCGAATACAACCATATTTTGAATGTGCATGTCCAAGGCTTTTCTGAGACCTTGCAGTAAAGCCTCATATTCTGTGATATTGTTCGTACATTCAAATTCTAGTCTACAAGCCATTAATGTCTTATTACCTGCCGGATCGATAATGATGCAGCCTACACCAGCTCCTTCTTTAGACTTGGAACTGTCGAAATATAGAGACCAAAACTGATTTCCATCGGGCTCATGGGACAGTTGCATAGAAGCTGTTGGTTGCACATATGCTATGATCTCGGACTGTTGTTCTGGATTGTTGATAGGTGAAACTTCAGCCATGAAATTTTTGAAGAAGGTGTCCATCCCTTGGACTTCAGGTGAATCAGCAGGAAGTGTGTACAGTTCATTAGGGTCGTTCAACTCCGTGACCGTGAACTTAAGGTAACGCTCATGATTCACCCTGATCTTGTTGGGCTTACCGTTTTCTAGAATCCATAAATGAGACCAGTCCATCGCAAAGTAACCATGTAGCTGCTCCGACCAGTCCCTACTCAAAAACAGACCATACACTTCTGGAATATCCACCACAATCATATCAATAACCTGATGAACCTTTGGGTTAGACGATAATCTAATCAATACATTTTTTAGTTCGCCTATAACTTTAACATCTGTTCGATCAAGTTGTATGATTTTCAAAGAAGATGGTTCCACTTCAGCGTTAATCTTTTGGCA
>ML777803.1:534247-562178 GCA_009831015.1 Picea engelmannii | reverse complement strand
TAAAGTAGTCATTAATCAAATACAAGTTGATATACACAACATGAAACAAAATATTGATATCATGAGAAGCTAAAGCTGTAACAAAACACCAAATTCTGCCTCAGTCTGTATTAAAATTCCATATCCTTGTTCTCCCACGAATGAGGACGATAATTATTACAAAAATAAGAAGTATTTATAAGTCTTCCCACAGGGTAAAACCACCCTGGGGATAGTATCAAACTGTTTACATAATCTGGGAAGATATTCCCAAAATCAACTAAACTAAGAAACTAAAATGCAAGTGAAATATTTGAAATATCCCCTAACTGCTCATGATATCCACTGCAATTTCGAATTCATCTGCAATAGACCAAAAATAACAAGTTAGAAAGATATTTTATTAACAAAACAATAAAAATCTAATCTTACAGACTTAGCTACAGAATCATCTGATTCTGTAGCTAGTCTAAAATAGCATACAGGATCAGACTCGAAATCAAATCAAATCTTTTAAAATAATCAAAACCAATTTTCTTTCAATGATCATTCAAAACGAATCACTAATGATTTTATTATTTTTATCATTCAATATTAAACATAATCTAAAGTGAATCAAACGAAAACAGGGGTAAGAATACTCTGTTCTCCTGTTACCATAAAATCGGGTCAAACAGTAACAAGACTGTTTCATATCAAATAAAATCAATAATGAATCATATCGTATGTGATACGATCTAATCCAACCAACCATCATCCACTCATTATAATTGTAATGGTATAGCAAAAGATTCAAATCGTTCAATTGAATACACAGATGGAAAGACTGTTATGATTATGTGTAAACGAAATCATATGCAACAACGTCAACCCAACCAATTTTGTGATTGATTCTTGCACAGTCAACAGACAGGATCTTAATTGTAATCGCCATCTTAATAGAATCAACAGAATTCATAATTGCAAACTGGGAAAACAATCAAAACAAATCACGACTGAGTTTAATATAGAAACAAATCGTGAACCTGGATACATTCCATTTCGTTCTTCGAATCAAATTCAAACAACATATTCATTACAATATGAATCCAACTAATACATAATCGAATAAACCAATGTGAATTAACCGACTGGATATAACTGTTATGAATTGTATCTATTCACGATTTGGGTGCATATTAACATAAACATATTGAACATAATCCGAATTATATTCCTGTTGGTCGAAAGTCATATGGGACATAAAATCGTGACAGTTAACCATTATTGCCAATCATATCATATACATTATAACCAATTCGAATCGAAACTTGATTATGTTCAAAATTGAAATACGAGAAACAACTTGTGTTTAGAATAGACACAAACGACTTCAATTGACAGCAGAGCATCCAATTTAAGATAAATCAAACCAATCAAATCTATACCACGATCAATCAAATCAAAGGAAATCCAATCGGGGCTAAACTGGGAAAACGAAATTCCATTTAGTCAAAGCATAGCTATGTATAACATGCATACAATGTGACAGAGCAAATCCATGCTGTAAACAGAGCTATTCGCAAGAATTCAAATTCGTTATATAAACAAGTGATAGACATCCTGTGTGATGTTGCTCAAATTATGCCAATTTAGAATTCACGACCACTGTAGCTGATTCCACATTTTTAAACAAAATAGAGCCTGTCGTCCTTTGTTTTTTATTAGTGGCTTGCAACTTAGCCTTTTGACTGGTAAGCAGGGCAACCTGGTCCTCCAAAGAGTGAATTTTTGACTGTAGAATCGGGACATCAAAATAATATATTTCTAACCATGAGCTGCATAGATCACAGGGTGGCACTGTAGATTTCGACAGAGCAGGAGAGGGTTTGGATGAATGATCGGGGGCTTCATAAGACAGCTTAATGCCATGATAGTTAGGGTCGTTTTGTAGGCAGGGGAGTAGGTTTGTCACAAATTCATATGAGGGTTCGGCGCACAAACCTTCCGAATAGGGGTATTCACTAGCCAAGAAACGCTCCACTTCCAAGTCAGAGTCTTCACTTAACACAATAGGGTTAGGGTTGACAGGAGGTTTTGGCTTATTTCTTGCCATCCGAGAAATTAAACGGGCATTATTTTTGCCTTTGGCGTTTGCAGTGGGTTTGGCTTTGGGATTTTTTCCCAAAGGCTTATCAGTCTCAGCGTTCTTAGTCACGGTGTGGGATAGGTCAATAGGTGAGTCGGGCAAGGGTTTAGGTAAAAGGATGTTGTAGGGTACCGAGGGTATAGTTTTACTCTCGCTCACCACAGGTTTGTCAACCTGTGGAGGGTTCGAATCCTCAAAATCATTCCGAGCAAGGAAATTGCTCCAACAATCTCCATGTAACCCTAAATGACAGACAACAATAATCTTAACCAGCCCATAATGAAAAAGGTTGCTATCAGCCTGGTTCCTTTTGCATTTCTTAGACATTTTGAACAGGCTTCTATGCAAATAATAGGGCATATTGCGCTGATAACCCATAAAAACCATAAGCAAACGAAGGTGGTGTAAGAAAACAAAACCGTACCGACCTTCGCAGGTGATAAACTGTTTGATAATCATCAATAATTCATGCCAGCGCTGTTTAAGCATGATCACGGGCAAACCTTTATCACAGGAGCTAACCTTACGCGACTGGAAGAGCAGTGTCCAAGGGACCTCTTCTACTTTGCAATTCTTGGACCATCGTTGTCCAGTGGCAGGCAAACCCGTAGAAAGACTGATAAATTGCTCGTCAATTTCCAATTGAACATCGCCGACCTTGGCTCGACAACCATCTAATGTCATGGCGAATTGCCTAGCAACGCAGAGGTTAAAACCCTCGAATTTTTGTATGAACGGGAGCCACCCATTGTCCTCAAGGTCACTACGGGCACTGTCGAACATCAACAAAGTCTGACTGCCATTAGGTTCAGCTTGGACGACAGGAGCCATGGTGCGAGCACATGGTAAGGGTTTGGGTTGAATTCCTCAATACACAGGAGCAGAGTCCTTTGGGCTAACAGCTACGAATGATCAAGGGGAAGCATTAATTTGCGCATGCGAGGGTGGTGGAGTTATTCACCGCCATGCATAATAGTAATGGCAAAGTACAACCGCCAAGTTCAACCTCTGTTCAAGCAATCATAGCATAGTTCAAAACCTTATCATTCGGCCAACCAAAAAATCAAACGATGAGTGATATGCCAATGCACAAATAACTATAGTTTTTCAAACCAATGTCATTCAACGTAAAATCAAACCCAAATGTTAACCACGCGCTTGTTGCATAAATGTGTAATCAAAAGTTTTTAAAACACTGTGACAATCGATTTCATAAAATTGACAAGCCAAGAGCTATAAAAAATTTAACATAAGGATCACATTATATATAAAAACAAAGATAATTCATGACCTTTATGCAATTCATAGAATCAAGTATAAACCCACATGCTCAACGCCTCATAAGTTTAATCAAGTCGCGCAATCAAAGTAAGAATAGGCAAATAGGCATAGTTCGAAAATCCTTTTAGCCACATAATGATAATCCAAAGGTAAGTGCCATTCAAAATACCAATAAAAAGATCATGACAGTTCAAAAAACGATGGAGGATTTTTCACGCTTACAATCGTGAAACTAAATGGAGACCAATTTGCAAGTGTCGCAAGAAATGAAAATATCGTCTATTTGCAAAATGCGACAACAATTTGAAGTTCAGAAGACATAGGTGTAGGCAGCTTATAGGGAAATAGAAAAAATTGAATTGGCTGCCAACATGTCCTCAAGTATGAAATTACCATCCACCAAGTAGGTCTCAACATCCCAGATATTAACAGTGATACCATCAAATGCAATTGCAATTTTATTTCCACCATTGGATAAATAATTCATTTTTACTAGAATTTTACCAACTCTAATTAGGCCCACATAATGACATGAGACCTCTGTTGTTTTATAGCTTGCACCATTGCTGTGTCATGAAACCTTCTCATTGTTGACATAAGGAAACTAGAATTTTGTAGGTATTACAGCAGTCCTTAAAATTAATGAATTTTGGCAAGCGGTCATGATTTTTAGGAAGCCTGTCGTGGGGGTTCTTCTGGCTGTCGTAGCCTTGAACTTCATAAAAAAATTCAAAATATGCCTGAGTTATATGCTGCCACAGGTCTGTGGTTTTATTGCTTAGCATCTATCCTCAAAGGGTTGATGTTTGTGGTTGTTGTCTTCTCATCTAGTAGTCCGTGCCACCAAGGGATAAGTGGCTACCCCCTATGTTGTTCCAGAATTTCAGTCCACCCAGAATGAGTGGCCGTCTTTGTAGAAAAAATCTGGGAACTGACACATTTTGTGTATCGCATGTCTTGCTATAAGAATCTTGATTCCACAGAAAATTTTAGGAGGGATCTAGTTCTTTATATTACCATTGAAAATACACCACAAAAAATTTAGAAGGGGTCTGACCCTTTTTCTTCACCACTGAATTTTCAGAATAGGGGTCTGACCCTTTCCTTTTAGGTTGTGGCAGCCTTAGAGACCTGTGGCATGTTTAAGGAAGGTTACCATAGAGTTGAGGAGGGGTCAACCTTTCTTTTCTTCATGCTTTAGGGGTCCGACCCTTATCCATATACCATGGATGCTATTAAGGGATTTCTATGGCAATTTTGAAAGGCCTATGGCCACCTCATTTTGACAGTCGGTCCTTCTCCCCATACACTACAAAAAATTAAAAAATGAAGCAGTCTCCTGATCATTTGTTGTGGTCTCTTCATCTCCTGTCACGTGAAGTTAAGAGGGGTCCGACCCTCTTCTCTTCACATTAATAGTAAGGTTTTGGCAGATTCTACTTTTAATTTCTAATGTGCAATGGTATTCTTGAAGCCTTCTTTGATACCATGTTAGATTTTCAGTGAGCTATGGCTCATGTATTCCTTTTTAAATTTTCTGTCAACAAATACTTGAACCATAACTATTGCAGCAAACCAAGATCACAAGAAGAATATCCATGCACAAGTACACAAGAAGTATCTTGGGAAACCCTTCTCAACAAGGGAAGAAAACCTATCCAATCCTTTGCTATATTCCTCAAGAGAAAGACCTCCCACACCATCACCAAAACTAGCACACAAGAGGGTGCTGCAATTCTCATAATTTCATACCACAACTTCTGAAATCATGAGATGACACAATGATAAGTATGTTTCCTCAATGGGGATTCACCTTTATTTATATAAGACTTCTCACGTCAAATGATGTGTCTATTGGCACAATAGGGCCGACCTCAATAACTCAAAATATAATTAATAATTTCCATATTAATTATCTTTTATTATTATTACTATTAACCATATTAATTATCTTTTACATTTATTATCAATCATATTAAGGTGGGGCCGACTTGTACCCTTTACATAACAATTAGGGTTACAGGCAGGTCTAACTCTTGAACAACATATAGCAAAGGATCTGATACACCCACTAGTGCTCATCCACTAGGGGCACATCCATAGGGATGTCATATCTCTGGCTCACTGCATTACACAGATGAACTAGATCTACACACGTTCACCTGTGCTTATCCAGATGCACATCCACTCTACAAATATTCTTTCCCACTGCCTCACACAAGAGAATCATCTGGAGTTTTCTCGTCAACTCTGATGCTCAGAGGAGGCTAACACGTCATCTTCATTTCTGTTCACATGACGATGCACCCAACACTTTGGGATTTCAAACATTCACCTTGTTCTCAGCCACAGGCACGTCCAACTCATCAGATCACCTTTCCCACTGGATAATCATTTGGAGTTCTTCTCAACTCTCTGAATGGAGGAGGTCATATCTACGTTCCTAGCTCTGTCTTAGGCAGGAACCACATACCCTTCTTAGGGGATTTATCTCAGGTTTTTAAGCTGAGAGAAATACTTCACATAGCTGCAATGATCCACACCTCACAGGTTTGTAAGCTAGAGAATGTCCCACATAGTTGCATTCATCAACAAAGACCAACCAGAGATTATGTGGGAGAAGCAGATGGCTATAGCGGAAAATCCACAGATGGAAAAGATCATCGATCATAGGATCAGTAAGAAGACCAGGAGAAATATTTATATGGAGTATTTGGTAAAGTGGAAAGGACACCCAATAGAATATGTCAGTTGGGTAAATGAAGCTGATATCCAAAACCATGGGAAGTCAGTGCAGGAGCTCATGGACAGGAGTCCATGAATTTTTGTGTAGGGGAGTATGATGCAGGAGCATCGTCAGCAAAGCACATGTGGAGAGACAACTCAATGCCCTAGCATGCCTTTTGAATCATTTTCGAATCTTAAACGCTAGTGTTTCCTGCAATTTTTTTTGAACAGATTGAAAACTGAAGAATATCTAAACGTTGGAAGTTGAACAATCGCGAGAGATCTGAGAGTTTCACTCTTATACTTTAATGTAACGGTGCTTGAGGGGTAGTTAGTTTTTACTTCGAGAAGATAGGTAGTCGGAGGGAACCCTAGGATCCCTCTGGTATAAGTAGAGGTGTTGTATTCCCAAATGAGGTTGTTGGAGATTAGCTATTGGATAGGATGGTAGCTGCAAATTAGTAGGAGATTGTTGTGATTTAGTTCTTGTTGAATTTTAGTTATTGTTGTTTTATCATAGTTGTATCCATTTTACATTTGAATGAAGATAACATAGGGATATTGATCCAAATGCGTGGTGTTGTTGTTGCTTAAATTTTCTCTGTTATTTTGTGTTTCATGAATGTATGAGTTATACTGTTGAATGTATGAATCTGTGAAACATTAGATAAGTTTCACTTGTTTCTCTTCCATGAGATTATGCAAGGAGTGTGTATTGTCCGCAAGGAGTGCGTTGACAGAGTCTGATTTGACTCAGAGCTCAAGAGAGATAACATGGAATTTGTATGAGGAGTGTGCATATCGTCTGCAAGGAGTACTTCGATGGAGTTTTTGAACCAAAAGCTCAGGATGAGTAGCTCGAGAGGTTGCTCATAGAAGTGCGTGTGAAGGATCGTTGCAAGGCATGCATAGATCCAAAATCTGACTAAGTGTTGAACAAAACCCTTTAAAGAGTTAAAGGTTCAGAGAAAGACAAGCTCCGAAGAGTTAACGAGAGAAATCTTCAAAAGGGAGGATCCTTTAAGGTTCTTTCCAAAGTGATGATCGAGATCCACCCAGGAGAAGAAGAATCATTCCAAAATGTCTGATCTGGGAGAAGTTACGTGGTGGTTAGCCGTAAATTCTTTCAGGAATTTGTAAACCGAAAGGTTTGGGGTGTCGAAGGGTGAAAAACGCTGAAGTCCGAAGCTGCGAAGAGATCCCAACCATCGATCTGGAAGGACATGTGTCACCAGTTCGTGAGATTCAAAGAAGTGTTGAGGGGAAAGAGAGGTCGCTCGAAGCAGAGTAAGGGGTGAATCTCACTCGTCGATCAAGAGAGGCACCTGGCGCTTGATCTAAGATTCTCGGTACGAAATACTTCAAAGAAGAGTAGATTTGAGACGTGTGAAACTCCTAAAGACCGGAGTCTAAATGGATCACATTCGTTGGTTGTGCAAGAGATGAAAATAGTAGATCTAACCAGGCGAGTTCGCGATTCGAGGTTCAGACGAAAAGGGTGCAACCGTTGCTAAGATCGCCAAAATATGAAGTTACGAAGCACTCAAGGGATTGAGCCCCGAGTTATAACTGAGGTCGCATGTGGAGGAGGGCTAGCATAAAGGAGCTAACGCCTGAAATTCCAAGATTTTAAAGCACTAAGGAAAGGGGCCCGCGGGTTCCATATAACCTATGCCTAAGGTGATAAAAGGGCATGTGTTTAATTCAGTTTGGGGCCAGCAAGGCCTAGAGGAGCTAATCCAACTCAGATAGTTGAATATCCTTGACCGAGAGGTCACACATCCCCAAGGAGAGAAGGGGGGGGTTTGCATCACATCTTAGGTATGTAATAATATCATTGATAAAATATGTTGTAATTTGATTTTGGATTACCTTTAAATAGTTTGGAGGGATTTTTCCATCAAGCAATTACCCTCCCACCTGGTTCATAATGGGTTAGGATTTTATAAAGTTTCATAAATCATAGGATAACATGAACAAGGATGAATCCATAATAAGGTTTAGACAATCATTCTTAGAAAATATTTACAAAATGTACAAAATGTGTTTCTTATAGAAACCTTGGACATAAACTTATAGTTTAAGGATGAACCATTGAACCCTTTCATCACCCTCAAAAACAAAACAAACTATCCATTAAGTTACCCTGACAAGCTACCAAAACTGAAGGGAGAAAGACCCATCTGGTAAAAACTCAATCCCTATGAGTAGAGTATAACCCTAGATGAAGTTGAGACCTTAAAACCTTCCTTTTGTCAATACCCCACCTTCAAAGAACTTGTGAGAGGAAACATGAAGTTAAACCCTCAAGCCATAAAAAAAACACGCAACAATGTTCACCTTAATTTAATATTGTTACTTGTCTAAACCAAGCTAAGGAAGATGAAAGTTGTGCCAAGTCGAGCCATCCCAACTAGTGAGTAACAAAGGATGCAGACCCATCAACCCTATATAGCCATGATCCTAAGAGTCAAATTAAATGCTCATGAAACACTCGATTGAATCCATAATGGAAACCACATATAGAAGGTATAACCTTAGACCAACAAACCAGAAGGAATGATGGCACATGGTCATATACCTCGATACCAACCCTAATAAGAACATGAAACCAAATAACACCTGGCAGGAAGAAGAGATAGTGAGAAAATTATTTATCTTTGGAATCACCCACTTGAAAATATGGAGTAGATGTTGGACCATGCCAAGAAGACAACAAATATGGGAATTGACATAAGCAAGAACCTCAAGCAAGTGAAACCCTAATCATGAACAATGAACAATGAACCATTGTCCCCTTATATACCTAGGTCAACAATTTGTTTTGAAACAAGTGGATAGACCCAAAACTTTGGCTATAGTTTGAATACCTTTTTTTTGTTTTTCATGCCTAATATAATGTGGATTTGGGTTTGAATGGTGTGTGTGTGTGTGGCCATTCTACTTGAGCATAGGTTAACATATGAAAATAGCATGGATTAGGTAGTAATATATATATATATACAGACAGACACACAAAGAGAGAGAGAGAGAGAGAGAGAGAGAGAGAGAGATTAATGTATTAAAATGTTTTTTGCATTGCATTAGCTAGGTAGATAACATATGAGTTTTTTTTCTAAATATATACAATACCCCTTATAACTGCTTAGTAAACACCTCAAAGGCATAACACCATAAACAACTTGGATCATATGCTTCCTTCTCTTTCCTTGGCTACTCATGATGTTTTGGTTTCTCATGAGATTTGGTATTCCCGAGAAAGGGGGCAATTTTTTTCTTAGGAGTGGCCATGAGGATGACCATGCTCCTATAAATATTGTCTACTTGAGCTTCCAACCTCATAAATATTATATCACCTTCATCTATAGGTCTTTCCTAGTTCTCGTCTTTCATTTCTCAAGGTTGTGGTTACTTCTTAGCCTTTCTTGTGCCGATAGGATTGACAAGGTAAAACTCTCTCATAGACATAGTCATTTTATTCAAGGAAGAATATACTACACTCAAACCACCATTACCCAAATAAAATTGATTTCATACCAATACGATTTGAAAACCATATTGGATATTCCAATGGTTGGCTCACCAAAACAAATCTAAACTTGATATGATTACAATGAGCCTATGCTCGACTATGAAACTATATATATAACTCTTCAATACAAATAAAAACATACCATTCAAACTATTTAATATTTTCAACGTATGAAATAGACTACAATAGAAAACGCATGCAATGGAACACACATATTTACCTTGAAAACCTATATGAGAAAAACAACAATCAAATGAAGGATTGTGCCTTCTATTTTCTTATATTATGGAGATTACAATATAGATTATAAATCTTGGGACAGAAATATTTACCTTGAAAACCTATATGAGATAAGCAACAATCAAATGAAGGACTGTGCCTTCTATTTTCTTATATTATGGAGATTACAATACAGATTATAAAGATTTCAAGCTTACCATAAAGTTATTAGGTTCTATGGTCTTCTACAATCTTGTACAACATGCTTCTATCTCTCTTATCTATTAGCATCTCGTGTACACTCCTTTTCAAACTATGGAACAATTAGCAATTAGTGGAAAAGTGCACCCTTTCTACCCATTCTACTAGGTTTTTTATAGCTAGAGTCAGGTTTAGGTTTGGGTTTTAAAACCCTCTTGGGAACCTCCATAATTCCTTTGGAATTCTTTAGTGGATTCCCAAATTTTACTAACTCCCCAAATTTGAATAATGGTGATCTAACATGGTTGCTATTTGGACATGTGGGGAAACGTTGGACCATTACCTTGTTGGGGCCATAAATTTTGCATATGAATTCCATTTTAGGTGCATTGTAGTTGTTCAAAAGATTTCTTTAGTCAACATATAAATCTACAATCCTTTTCAAAGTGTAGTGGTTTCTCCATATAAATCTCTTTAGTGAGATCACCATGTAGGAAAGTAATTTTGACATCCATTTGATGTGCCTCTCATTCAAAATGAGCAATAGGTGAAAGAATCAATCAAACAAAAATTGTCCTTGCAACAATGGCAACGGTTTCAATGTAGTCAATGCATTCTTCATAAGAAAAAAAAATTGTTACCAAACAAGCCTTATGTATTTTAACAACACCTTCATATGTGACTTTGGTCTTATAAACCCATCGACATTGTACCACATTATTTTCTTGTTGTCAAGGAACTAAGTTTCACATTTCACTCTTCATTAAGGAAGGATACTCATCAACCATAGAATTCTCTCAATTAGGTTGACCATATGCATCTGCATATGTATCAGGATCACATGCATCCATCACACATGTTATCAAAGAAACACTACCATGTTGTTTATGAATTCTAATTTTCCTCTAGTCAATTATATCTCCTACATCAACTCCAACAAGTTCAATTGTCTTAGTATCCATTTAGGTAGACAAAAACTATGTGTAGAAGGTGCAATTGTGCCAAAATCTTCATTAGAGGAATGATCAAGGGTTCTAAATCTTATGGTTGACTCTATTGTAGAAGGTCAACTACAAATTGATTGTAGTACACAATTTGATTGTTTAATCAATAATCCATTATAGTATCCAATCAATCCATAATATGTTAAAATTTTCAATGAATCACTGGTTAGCAAGACTAAAGAGTAGTTCAATAGGTTTTCTCATTAAATACAACATCTCTCTTGCAAATAATTTCTTGTTTCATTAGATCAAACAATCT
Source organism: Picea engelmannii (assembly GCA_009831015.1). Taxonomy (NCBI): domain Eukaryota; kingdom Viridiplantae; phylum Streptophyta; class Pinopsida; order Pinales; family Pinaceae; genus Picea; species Picea engelmannii. The sequence goes on along the minus strand of ML777803.1, from coordinate 550,848 downwards.
ATAGGCCTTCAACTCTTTAAAGTAGCCCATCATAATACAAGCATGACTCTTTGCATCCTACTTTATTCTTTTATCATCCAAAATGTGAGCCCATGTTATGCATCCAAAAGGTTTGGAGATGTTCGGATTAGGGTTTCCTCCTACTTCATTTCCCCAAAGGAGTCATATCCATACAAATTTATCAAATTTAGGTTTAGAAGGTAATTTGAACAATAAATAGCCTCTAACAAGAAATTGGTTGGCAAACCTTTGGCTTGGAAAAAATAATGTGTCATTTCTACCAAAGTTTGATTCTTCTTTTTTGCAACATTGTTCTATTGATGTGTGTAAGGTATAGATATATGCCAAGAGATACCATGCTGGGACAAGTAATTTTCAAACACCTTTCCCACATATTCTCCACTATAGTCTAATCTTAAACATTTCATAGGCCAATCGCAATGCTTTTCCGCTAATTCACTAAATTCCTTGAACTTTTGAAAGACATGATTGTTATTCTTCAAGAAATAGACCCAAATATACATAGAAAAATCATCAATGAAAGTTAAAACATACCTTTCACCTGCTAATGATGATTTTTTTTAACGATTACATGTCACTATGGACAAGTTCTAGCTGAGTATTTTCTCTCTAATCCTTTCTCGTTTCAAAAGTAGCACGGTGATTCTTTTCAATGATGCACCCTTCACATACTCCATTAGGGGGAACAACCTTGGGTAGTCTAGTAACTAGTTTATGTTTTACCATTAGTTTCAAGCTTCAAAAATTCAAATGTTTGAGTTGTCCATGCCAAATTATTCTCTATTCATCAGTTTGATCTATGAGTGTAGTTAGTCCTAAATCTTTCTTGGTAACGTCACATAAATTACATAGTTTTCCCTTAGGATTGAGAATGCATTTAGCAAAAAGTTCAAAGTTATTGTTCACGTCTTTCACAACAATTTGATTTGGAAAAAATTCAACCTTTTCCAGCTTGGGTGAGTTGGGGTATAAACAACAAATTAGCACTCAAACTAGGTACATGATACAAATTGGTCATAACTCCATTCTAAAATTTAATCTTGCCACAACCAAAAATAGTAAGTGCATAATCATCTACTACAAAGATTTCCTTTTTTGTATCTTCACTCAATGAATAAAAGAGAGAAGCATCTTTAGCCATGTGACGTGTACAACTAGAGTCGACTATCCAATATGACTCTAAGAAGTGTGAGCATGCAAGGCTTGAGAAGATCTAACAAAAAAAATATAGTTATTTGCTTTACCTTCTAAAGTTTGGTGTTGTAGGTTAATCGACCATCCAGTTGACATGTCTTCTTCAATCTTCTTCACTTTCTCCTCTATGTCTCTAGTCTTTTGCTATCAATCCTTCTCTATATGTCCCAATTGCTCACAATAACAGTATGTTTTCTTCTTCCTGGCTTTCTTAGTCGAAGTTTGATCGCCATGCCTCTTCTTCACATCTTCGTCAATGCAATATCGTTCTTTATCCTGATTATATTTTTAACCTCTTTCTCTATAGTTATGTCGATATTTTCCCTTCAAAAAATGGGATTGTTGCTTAACTTCATGTTTTTATTCATCAAACAATTTGTTATGTTCTCTAATTAACAATCCATATAAATAATCAAAGGAATAATCTTTACCATCGTCTTTTCTGGAAGCCCAACTAGCACAGAGTGTCAAACAAAATACATATAGGGTGTCTTCAAGCTCATCGGGATCTTTCCTAGAAAAATCCTTTCTACATTCACCCAATTTCAACTAAATCTACTTTAAATGATCCAACTAATATTCAATTATTTCAAAGGAGAGAGGATCCATATATATCAACTCTCTCTCAATCTGCATAGCCTAGCTTTTTTCGTTCTTATCACATGTCATAGTATTCAATTTCTTCCATACTTAATTCAGATAGTTGATCTTGCTCATATGAAAGTGAATCTCCTTAGAGATGTAGGTTGCTATAACTCCCACAACCTTTCCCTTCTTCATGTTGATTACAAAGTTGTGATTGGTCATCCGTTAGATCTAGAATCACAATCTCTGTCAACTACCAAAGTGCCTTACTTTTTAATAAAGTTTCCATATCTTATTCCCATATTCCATAATTTTGGCCATCTATACCTAAAGACTCTTGCTTGGAACACATGATGTTGATCTACAAATATAATCCATGATTCAATCTACAAGTTGAAACCTTGAGTCAATCTACTCAATAAATCTAACTCCTAATGAGCACATATAACCAATAGTCTCCAGAGAAATCGTAGACAACAAGCTAAGTATAAAGCCAATCGCTTTGTACAATGTTGGAGAAGTAGGGAATTCGATAGATCAAAGAGCTAAGAATTCTAAGAAAAGGTAGTGTCTAGAGACACTATTACAACACCTAAGCGCAAGTGAGCATAGTTCAACATACATAAAAGCATAAGAAACCAAAATATGTACATACACTACATAATGAATTGATGTAGATCAACCTGTAAGGCCATCTTCTATAGCACTAAGATGTAACATGCATGCTTGAAGTGAGGAAGATGAGTCTTGTCACCACACAATCTAGCACCTTAGTCATAAACTAATGAAACAAGAGGGCTAAACTATGAATTAAATTAGGGTTTTATTCATCAACGAAATCAGAAATTTAAGAGGCATATAATAACCCTAAACACTATATGCCTATCCCTGTATGCCTAGCCCTAGATGGATGTAATAATAAATCAACAATGAAAACTAGGGTTTAAAAATGTTTATTAGTTCAACAACATGCATAAAATTCAAAACGCCTAGGTTCTTTATGGCTGAAAATGAATATTTGTTGTTACAAAAACTTAATATAACCCTAAAACAATTAAAAATAGAGTAAAATTCAGATTTTAATGGTTGATTATTGGCAGAGTGACCAGTGCCTACTATATTTTTGGGCATATGGGGTCAATTAAGCACTCCTTTGGAGAGAAGTGAGTGGATCTAGGGTGATATCTAAAGGTTTTTCAGTAACTAACCCTAGAAGATCCTCCTAGTATGTCACTAGATCTTCAAAGAAAATTCGAGGTAAGGTTCTTCACTAGTAACCTTCCAAGAGCTTTAATAAGAAGGGCTTGTTCAAGAAAGATCCAAGAGAATGCACAACCAATACTAGAGAAGAAACATTACACTTTCATACATTCATAAACAAAACCACACGATAACAAGATACCATTTACTCAAGAAATCTTTCATCCATCAAAACCTTAGCAATGAACATCCATGAAGTAGTGAGGCATCCACAAGCACATTGTCTCCAAAAAGTTGTCCTAACTAGTCATTCATAGCATTTTTCATAAGAGAGAATGTAGTAGTAGACAAGTAGTAGTGTATCTCCACAATTGACAATGATTTACAAGTGATAAGTGATTATCTTATTTATATGAGAGATCTAGCACCCTTCTCACACAATAGAAGCCATAAAAACATAAAATAATGCCTTTATCTCTCACAACCCTAGAGATAAGGAAACAATACATAAAATATACATGATACATGAGTGGATAGGTCACTAAGACCCATAATTATGCCTCCAAGATGAAGAAAAGTATCTCAAACATCAAATTGTCCCTTATAAATGTGCCCTCAAACTCACACATGTGGCACATGCAGCATGAAACAATGGATGTCTCACTCAAAGATGAGGTGTAGGGGCTCCAAAAGTGAAGTGTTTCCATGAACGGGTGCAAAGTTTCATCTCCAAGTGGTGTTTCATGTCCCCAAAATGTGTGACATCTCATCAAATGATGCCATATCATCATCAAGAAGCCCAACGTCTCCTCAAAAGGTGCAACGTTCCATCAAGAGGTGTCAAATCATCATCAAAGTGCAACGCCCCATCACCAAAAGGGGTCATGTCATACCCCATGTGTTCTAGGATGTCTCGTTGAGGGATCCATTTCATAAAAAGGCTCAACAACCTCCTAGAAGTGTAAAATGACCTCTCTCAAGTGGTGGGAATGGATTCCATGAAAGTGTGCTAGTAGCCGCTCAATATCCTCCAAAGGATCCAAGTGTCAATCAAGTATGTGGCTATGTGCAATCCATCATTCGAGGAGGAGCTCTTGTGGTCCAATGCACCATGAATACCGAAGGCAAGGTACACAATTCAAACAAAACATATAAAGTGAGTCATGTCAATCGAAAAATTATTAGATAGATCTCATTAAGTATCCTCTTCAAACTTCACACTAGCTTACAAATTTATACAATTTGCCAACTTTAGGTATGGGAGGATCATTATTACCCCCTATTAGGTGTGTCAGTACCCATGATAAGAAGTATGTCCCAAGGAACCATTCAAGGAGTATGTGCAATGGCATGTGGTAAGGATCATCATTACCCCCTATTAGGTGTGACAATACCCAGGATAAGAAGTATGTCCCAAGGAACCATTCAAGGTGTATGTGCTTGAGAATTTTTTCAATGAAATCTATAGTAGAAGATATACTTGTCGGCTTGAAATAATGTAGAACCCAATCCCTTTGTTTTGGCTTCAGAGAGTAAGAAAATAGTCTCATCAACCCATCCTGGTGCACAACATTGATTTCTAATACATATTTCAAGAAATTTACAACATGGGAAATAGAGAAAAGGGGATGACCATCAAATTTTGGAAGATCTTCTACCCATTCTGCACAAATATAATTTGGGTACCCAAGAATTCTCTTAACATCAACAAAAGTATATTGCTCATGAAATTTCCATGGTTCCATTCTTCTTCACTTATGATACAACATGATATGAAATTTGAAAATAGGTAATAATACCTCATACTAAGCATGTGTGTGTGTGTGTGGATTCACCAAGGTGAATCTTCAATACCTTTACAATGATGCTTGATTTAGCTTACAAGCATAGAGCCTTCAAAATTTGCATAGGGAAAAGGGATTCTTCACTCGATAGAGTCTCCAGATGAGTAAACTTAGGTTAGGGTTTGGTTTACTCTCACAAAAAAATGTTGAAGCATAGACTTTAGATTTCCAAGAATAAAGACTCAATTCTCCTAGACAACGTTGCCAAAATGTTACCACACAATCTAGCACCTTAGTGAAAATCCTTCAAAAGGCACCAAAACTAGTGGAACATAGGAATATGTAACCATTTTCACCTAGGCAATAAATTCCCTCTCTTTAGCGAAGGAGTGAATCCAACACAAGGGAGGATTCCCTAGTAGCCTCCAAGAATCCATAGGCAAGAAAAAAATCAAGTCTGGGGCCTCTCAGGTAACTACTCAATCTACCACCTATAAAATAATGTAAACAGGGTAAGGATAAGGTGGTGAGTAAAATCAATTTCCATATTTGAAGAGATGGGGATCTAGGTCAATCAAAGAGGTTTTCCAAGTCAAATTAAGGCTCAAGAGGATCCCCAAACACTACAAAAGAAGAAAAATAAAAAGGATGTTGTAAAACTTGAAGGAAAGATATCAATTCACAACATAAATACAAGTTATTATAGAAACAATAAAATCAACCCTTTAACAAGTAATAAACCTATGAAACAAGAGGAATAAACCATGAATTAAATTAGAATTTTATTCATTAGAAAAATCAGAAATTTAAGAGGCATATAACAACCCTAAAACCCTAGATGGTTGTAATAATAAATCAACAATGCAAAGTAGGGTTTAAAATTGTTTATTAGGTCAACAACATGCATAAAACTCAAAATGTCTAGGTTCTTTATGGATGAAAATAAATATTTTTTGTTACAAAACCCTAATCTAACCCTAAAATAGTAAAAATAGAGTAAAATTTAGATTTTAATGATTGACTATTGGGAGAGTGACTAGTACCTACTATATTTTTGGGTATATGGGGTCAATTAAGGACTCCTTTGGAGAGAAGTGAGTGGATCTAGAGTGATATCTAGAGGTTGTTCACTACTAACCCTAGAATATCCTCCTCGTATGTCACTGGATCTTCAAATAAAAGTCAAGGGAAGGTTCTTCACTAGTAACCTTCCAAGAGATTTAATAAGGGATTTTTCAAGAAAGATCAAAGGGAATGCTCAACCAACACTAGAGAAGCAACATTACACTTACATACATTCATAAACAAAACCACAAGATAACAAGAGGCCAGTTACTCAAGAAATATTTCATTCATCAAAACCCTAGTAATGAACATCCATGAAGTAGCAAAGCATCCACAAGCACATCTTCTCCAAAACATTTCTCTAACTAGCCATTCATAGCATTTTTCATAAGCGAGAATGTAGTAATAGAAAAGTAGTGATGTATCTCCACAAGTAGCAATGATTTTCAAGTGAGAAGTGATTCTATTATTTATATGAGAGATCTAGCACCCTTCTCACACAATAGAAGCCATAAAAATATAAAGTAATGCCTTTATCTCTCACAAATAATAGAGATAAGGAAACAAGACATAAAATATACATGACACATGAGTGGATTGGTCACTAAGACCCCCAATGATGCTGCCAAGATGAAGTAAGTAGCTCAAACATCAAATCGTCCCTAATAAATTCTCCCTCAAGTTCACACGTGTGGCATGAAAAAGTGGATGACTCACTCAAAGATGAGGTGTAGGGTCTCCAAAAGTGAAAAGTTGTCATGTTTCATCTCCAAGTGATGTGTTATGTCACCAAAATATGTGACATCTCATCAAAAAGTGCCATATCATCATCAAGTAGCCCAACATCTCCTTAAAAGGTGCAATGTACCATCAAGAGGTGCCAAATCATCATCAAAGTGTAGTGTCCCATCACCAAAAGGAGTCAGGTCATACCCCATGTGTGCTATGGTGTCTTGTCAAGAGATCCATGTCATCAAAAGGCTTGAAGTCCTAGAAGTGTGGAACGACCTCTCTCAAGTGGTGGGGGAGACCTCCATGAAAGTGTGCTAGTAGCCCCTCAATATCCTCTAAAGGATCCAAGTGTCAATTAAGCATGTGGCTATGTGCAATCCATCATCTGAGGAGGGGATTATGTGGTCCAATGCACCATGAAGACCAAAGGCAAGGTACATAATTGAAGCACAACATATAAAGTGAGTCATGTCAATGCAAAAGTCATTAGATAGATGTCATTAAGTATCCTCTTCAAGCTTCACACTAGCTTACAAAGTTATACAAATTTCCAAGTTGAGGTATGGAGGATCATTATTACCCCATATTAGGTGTGCTAGTACCTAGGATAAGACGTATGTCCCAAGGAATCATTCAAGGAGTATGTGCAATGGCATGTGGTATGGTTTGGGGTTTACTTCATGGGTGTATTTCATTGACATGCAAGGCCATGTATGATAGTCATTCTCATGAGCGCCTTTGTAGAGTGAGTGCTTATGCAATGAGTTACTCTGTCCTCAACATTATGTCTTTCCAAACCCATGTTTGCCTTTTTCTCTATTTCTTCAACCTTTTTGGATTTTGAATTTCATTTGCCAAGTCCTTTTGTTAGGTATGCATTCATTGCACATGACTTTTGACGATGACCTCTATATCATTTTTTTATTAATATATAAAGTTGCATCAACCTCGTGCATTCAAGCCCTTTATTCTCATGGGATTATGAAGCATGAACCTTTTTGGGATACATTTAACAACCAACCCAAAATAAAGGACAATGAAGAAAGGACAGATGGAATATGTTATGTATGGTAAGGGATATGGACACATTACTCCTATTAAGGCCACCCAGTAGTACAACTTTTCCCAAGAGTGACAACACTTGACTAGGAGATGATGATGACCACTAAGGTGAAACAAGAAAAAACGTATAAATTCAAAGCATGATGATTCATTATCCAATTTAACCCATGATCACCATTTTCATGCCCAACACATAGATATTATCACTAAATATTAAGTTACAAAACAATGTACCTCAGTTTGCAATGCACCATGTCATTTGATGTGAGTGAGTTGAGCATGTAATGGAAGGAAACCGTGGGAAAATTCATGTGGAGAGTTTGGAATGTCATCTTTGGAATTTTTTTTTGAAATGTGGATCATGGAGAAATGTTCTCCTCTAGTTACCCCTAGAAGTGAGGGGGTAACAAGTCCCACTTAGATTGGTTATGGTGCATAGAAAACTCCTTGAATTTTTCCTTATTTTGTACATTATTTGACTACTTTAGTTTAATTGAATAACCGGTTGATTACTTAGTCGACCACTTATTCAACCTCTAAGTTGACTATTGATTGTCTTCAAAATATTTAGAGGTGTGAACTTGCTTAACCTCTTGTTTCAACAAAAAGGAGGCGAAAAAGGAGTGAACACGTCTTGGCTAAGAAGAGGTTGTAACCATTGGTGAATCCAACAAAGATAATGATCTCTCCCAACATTTCAAGCCACCCCCAATCCCTTTAAATTGTACTTGTAATACAATGTCCCCAAATTATGCAATGTATATGTTCAAGTCACACTAAATCCGCCAAGAAAAAGTATGAAATAATATTACTAAATCATAGATGGAGTTGGCCCTTAGAGTTGAGGTTCTCTCCTTGCAAATAGTGTTGGTAATGATTTTCAAACAAAGGATTGGAAGTATCTAAGAAAAACCTGCAAGGGGAAATCCTACAGGCAATTAACCTAAGGTAACAAAAGGAAGAGTTCACTTCCAAGAGATTATCAATCCAGTGAGGGTAAGTCCTTTCTATGAGGATTTGATCGAACATTGATTCCAAGAAGCTAAGGTGCTTGAGATAGGGTTACGAGAGGTTAAATTAAAAAAATAAGTAAAGTAACAATACTTTTTTGAATAAGAACTAAGATCCCAAAACAATGTGAAGTGACAATTATTTATAGTAAGAAACCATATAGGGGAGTCTATGGTATGAAAAACACTTTTGAGGAAAAGTTGGCCCCTTAAATGACTATTTGATGGGTTTGACCAAGCCATCAATTAGTTCTCTACCAATCTGGTGTTTTTTTTTGTAAAAGGGGTCTTTGATTTTTTTGGTCCCTGAGAGATAGAGGTGGATCATGTGCTAGAGATAGTTTGTAAAAGGGGAGACCATATTTGACCATGTGAACCCTTTTGTGTGCCCACAATGGACATGGGGATGTTGGGAATATTGAAAAGGGAATATCTAACTAACCTAGGTGGACCAAATCAAACACAAATTACAAGGTGATTCAATATAGGGTTATAATATCCAATTGGTGAACCCACCAAAGGATAAATGTGATCAAAGTATGACCTATGAAAGAAACCAAGGGGACCTTAACTAAGCACGAGACATTGAATGTGGAAAAAACATTCAAACACCTAGGCGTAGGAAACATGATAAAGGGAAGACTACCAACACAAGTAATCCGTATAGAGATGATAAGAGGTTGCATGCACTATATATAGCCCCTATGGTAGGAAATTTTATCCATGAAGATGATGTCATTGAGGTGCCATGCAAAGAGAAAGTGACAAGAAAGAACAAAGAGAAACCAAAGCACACAACAATCAAAAACAAAATGGTGCATAGGGAAGGATCCCATAAGACAATTGTTGAATGTTTTGTTGCCTTACATGTGGAAAAATGCATTCCATCTTGGAGGTTCTCTTACCCAAAATGTAATCTTGTGCTAGTGAAGAACCACAAAGCTTCACATGGGAACGTGATAATAAACATGCTTCCATGCAAAGGAAAGTAAGATGAACAAGAAAACATGCATGATAGGTGGAGGTGTGACGGGGATAGAGGAACAAACAAGGTTTGGCTACTAAGATGAAACAAAGACTAATATAACCAAAGAATTAATCCATGAAAGCTTGAAGCGTTATACAAGGATGACAACATTGGCTACCAGAAAGCCAATAATACAATAACTAGCACATTAGCTAACTGCAAGAGCATGATAGGTTAGTCATCAACAATAAAATACAATTAAACCATGAAATCAACAAGTTATAAAAGCATAATATAAGTCTATTTATAAACAATGAATAAAATCTAGACTATGAAAGTGTGAATGAATATAACCACTAAAAATAGGCAATAACTTTAAGTTAATGAATATACAAGCTCTCACTACCAATAGAAAATAGACAAATTGTGCACTAGATGTAACAAGAGGTAAAGGGAACGATAATTGTGATTACTTGTACATCATAGGGAAAAAATGGTGAGGTACTATGTCTCCTACTCAGGCATGTGTCAACCATGAGAGGGTATTTTGCACACACCATTGTGTAAAGAGAATGAAACCCACATTTGACATTAGACATCTGGAAACTAGATGAGGGAGTAAAACTGTAAACATTCAAGTCAAACATCAATGGAAAAGGGGTACATGCCCAAGTACAACATGAGAAAAAGACAAACATAGATTTCCCTGAGAGGGGTAAGAGGAAGAGGAAATATCCACTCCCTTTGGAGGGGAGGATATGTAGGCCTACAAGAAACTAGGATCAAAATAAAAAAGGGAAAACATCCTCCCTCGTAGTTAGGGAGAGACAAATCTAACCTACAAGAAAGCAAGAAAGAATACAAGGGATGACAACATCGATCACCCTGAGGCCCCCAAAATACCAACACAATGGATCTTGTGATGAAGGGTGACAAGGAAAGTACATATTAGTGAAGGAAAAGTGTTGAAGGTACAATGTAAAACCAACCAATATAGAACAAGACATAACGACACAAAAGTGCACAAAGAACATGCTCCAAGAGCAATGATTAGTGAGGGAAGAACACCATGTCTCACCTAAGAGATGGGGGATCCCAATCAATAAGCACATAGGGGGTAACTACCTTGAGTGGAGCGAAGGAGAGTGCAAGGGGGAAGAAACCTACCACAAACATGGTAGGGAATGAAGAAGTGAAAACCATGATTCAAACATAGAAAGCACTGAAAGTGCAAAAGGATCTAGCGTGGATGCCCCATGCATACTTGAAGAAGTATAAATCATGACACTAGGAAGAGAATATTCTTAAACAACTGAGAGGTCAAAAGATTGGGATGCGTACACACTATTAGTGAATGAGGGATACATAGGAAAATGTGAGGGAAACAAAGGGATAGGAGGAGAGATAGGCATGGAGGCAACCCTAGTTGCCAACTAGTGTTCAAAATCAAATCCTATGGGGGAAGATTGGGTGTTCGCAATGATTGTTTGAGACTTAAGATATTTTGCCACTATGAGGAAAGGAAGAGAACACAATGGTTAATATAGAGAAACATTGAACCAATGTTACCTTGAGGGAACAACTTTAGTAAGATCCAACATAGGAGGAGGATAAGTGTCATGTTGAAGAAAACATGTCCATTAGGTTCAAGATCCCAAGGTATGTCATGTTGAGAAGGATGAAATTCCCTTGAGGGAGAGGGTTGAGCATCCTCAGAGTGGACTTAATAATTTCCTTCCTCTTTAGGACATGACAATCCTCTACAAAATGGGTGTCAACCTTGTTATATTAAGACCACATCATGGAATTAGTGTCAAAAGTTGGGTGCATGGATTATTGTTTGGGGGAAGATGTATTATGTTGGGATGATCTATTGGCATCCTTATTTTAAAGAGCACGACATTCAGTGTTGTGCAAGTGTCACAACATATGGTATACACACCACCTCACTTGCTTGGGAGAAGTGGGTTGTTCATGAGTGTCAACAATTGAACGATAACTTATCGAGGGGACAACCTTTAGGTAAGGCCAAGCCTTGGAGAAAGTGGAGACCCACACGATAACCCTCCTCTCTAAGTAGGAGGAATGTAAGGTACATGGATAGGATCATTGTCTAAGGAAATATTGTCACTAACAATTGAAAAGGTCAAGATCTCCCTAAGGTCACTAAGCTTGCACTTAAGATATTGAAGGAGAGTTTCCATGATTTGTTAAAGTTATTCATCTTTTCCATTTGGCTCATGCAAGCCATAGACTAGTCACATGACCTACATGCTTGATCATGTTTCATATGCGCTTGGATAGGAGACGTTGAAAGTTGCATGTCCACATTGCTTAAGTAAGGTGGCATGGTTGCATGATACACTTGGCTCATAATAGTTGTATATGTCAAGTTGAAAGGAGCCACTAGAAAACCTGCAAGATACAATTGGTTCTTGCGGAAAGAGGGAGAAAGTTCTATGCTTAAGGGTTCATATGACAACGTTGGAGGGAATCCTTATCTTAGAGGATGAGAGGGAGGAGTTGTTGTATGAACACTCAGGTAAACATTTTGAGCCATATTTAGCATGTTCATTTGATTTAAGGTTGTGACATTAGAGCCTTCTTTAGGGAAGAGTTGATTTTTAGCAAGGTGAGAGGTCCTATCACTAGGGGACCTAGGGAAAAGTTCTCCATGGATATATGATGAAGGGAGTTAAGTCTCCACTTGGTCTTTGTATCTAGTTGGGAGCCAAAGGGGGGAAGATGAGGGGATGGAGGGAAGCCACTAAAGTACTTATTAAAATTATATGATTTTGATGTTGGCCTAGGGTTTAATTGATTTTAAATGATTTTTTTGCATATGTTTCAAGGATTTGACAAGATAGAAATCTAATGCAAAAACATAAATCTATTTATGAAAACAATAAACACATAATTGCTCTAAATGAAAGGAGGAGAAAAAAGAGTGAATACCCTTGGGGCAAGAATGGGATGTCATTGTTGATGAAATTGGCAAAGAGGATGATCTCCAACAAAGCTTTAAGCCATTGTCAATCCCCTTGCATTTCCCTTGGAACACAATGTCTCCAAATGATGCAATGTATATGTATATATCACACTATATATACCAAGAAAAAGTATGAAATTATCATTGAATGGTAGGTGAAGTTGGTCATCAACTATGAGGTACCCTCCCTGCAAATAGTGTTAGTAATCCTCATTGGAAAAGGGATTGAAAGGATCCAAGAGAAACCTACAAGGGAAATCCCTAGATCTGATTAATCATATGCAATAAAAGGAAGAATACACATCTATGAGATGAGCAACTAGTGAGGGTAAGTCCTTGCTATGAGAGAGTCAATGGAGACAATTCCAGTGCTAGAGAGGAGGGCGTGAGAGGTTTAATAAAAAAAATCAATAGAGTAACGACAATTTTTGGAATGAGAACGTAAGAAGTGAGGGTTATTTATATACTAAGAACCACATAGGGGAGTCCAAGGTATGACAAATGGATGTTGCAAAAGTTGGTCTCTTCAACTACTAAGCCATTCACAAGTTTTTCATTGTAAAAGGGATCTTTGATTCATAGGTCCATTGCAGACAAACGTGCATGAGTTGTACAACCAACAAATCACATGTCAAAGACAAATTGGAAAAGGGAGAGATCATATTTGATCTTGTCAACCCTTTTGTGCACTCACAATGAACATGAGGATCATGTTGTGAACCTCAAAAGGGCATCTCTAGTTAACCCATATGGACCAAATCAAACATGACTGTCAAGGTTGATCCTAGATGAGGAGAGAAAGTCCAACTAAGGAACCCACCAAGCTATAAACATGACCAAAGTATGACCTAGGAAATAAATCAAAGGGAACTTACCTAGAGACTAAACTGTGTCTAATGGGAAAAACCCATTCATACACCTTGGCCTAGGCAAGGGGCTAACCAAGGGAACATCACCCCTACAAGTAATTCATTGCAAGATGATGAGAGGCCTCATGATCATCTTAAGGCATTGAGTGTAGGAATGCACTAAATGCAAAATCCAAGCACTACAATTCCACCTTGGTGATGTACTTCTCTAATAATTCTCAATTCATGATGGGCATTTTCTATTAGACTGGTCGAAATGTAACAAATTTATTTTACAGACTTCAATGAAAGTGGTCAGAAAGTGTGCACTTTGGAAAATGCATAGACAACCCCTTGAAGAATATCCCGCATTGGTGAAAGAGTGGGAAAACATTCACTCAAAATATATGATTGTGTAAATAATTGAGTCGCATTGGTGAAAGAGTGGGAAAACATTCACTCAAAATATATGATTGTGTAAATAATTGAGTGAATAAGGATGCTTTACATAGGATAAACTTTATCCAGACCATACTCTTTTTTGACAATAGATACTATATCACGATTCAATGAAATCTCAATTCATGATTCCACACACACCTTTGATTGCACATAATTCCACCATGGCGAAGGGTTTCTAGGTTATTATTTCGTTGGATCAATTGCCGTAACATAGAAATACACAAAACAGAGAAAAATAGAAAAAAATGTTTGTGTTTTTATGCCGAAACGTATACCTATTGACAATGGGCACAATTAATGATCTTTTAACCTTATTTAACCTTAAACCCTAATTTGATGGCTATGCATTGAAGACGCTAGCATATTCTTAGTCGTCCTCCAAAATCAATGGATCAGATTTATTATTCATAACTTTCTTGCATTTATCAAGACATCTGTTAACATGTTTACTTTTTAACATTTACCTAATCACATTAAAAAATTACTGTAAGGATATGTAATTGCTACATTCCATTTATCCACCTAATGTAACCAAACGTTTCATATTACCACAAAAGGATTACCACAAATATTTTAGCACGCATTTGAGCTGCTACCTTTCGGCGTTCTCAGCCCGCAAGTTAGCGGCTATGCTAGTAAATAACACTACTACCTAGATGCCTTAAGATGACTTATAAATGGTGGTTAGAGAAACTCGAGGTAATTCAGAAAAACCAAATTACTTATGAAATAGATTTTTTTAAAACAAAACTGCACAATAAAAATAGAGTTGGAATTAAAAAGAATTAACAAAAATAACAATTTTAAGAGTGTAATCACAAGTATGATAAAATATTAAAATGTCTTTTAATCATTAAAGTTATTAGATAAAAATGAAGGTTACCATTCCAATTAAATTGGTTAAATTTTTAGTTTTAAATCCATCCCTTTCTATTATGTTAACTTCAATTTTTTTTTTTTAATAATCTATTATAAATATTAAAATATCTTTTAATGATTAAATTTTAGCTTTGAATAAAAATGAAGTGTTATAATTAAATCAGTTAAAATTTTTACTTTAAATCCATTCCTTTCCATTATGTTTACTTTAATTGGTCTAACCAAAAATAAAAGTAAAAGTAAAATCTATTTTTAATGAATGCGTTTTTTAAATGATTGGATTTCAATTTACAACCAACCCTTAATTAAAATTATAAAACCTTAAAATGATAAAACCTAAAAATAGATGGTTTCTTTTTTCCAATGATTTATAAATACATTTTATTTATAATAATATTTAATAAGTAAAATACCCTTTCATCATCAAATTTCTATTTTATTTTAAATATTAATCATATTATATATTAAATATTATGTAAATATTAAATATTAATCATATTTAATAATAAAATGCCCTTTCATCATCAATTTTATTTTAAATATTAATCATATTTATATATTAAATATTATCAAATTTCAATTTTATTTTAAATATTAATCATATTTATATATTAAATATTATGTAAATATTAAATATTAATCATATTTATTGATAAAATGCTTTTTAACTATTAAATTCAAATTAAATGTCTTCTAATCATAAAATTCCAACTTTATTTTAAATATAAATCATATTTATAAGAAAAAAAATGCTTTTTACTCGTTCTCGAGGTGTAGGACAGTGGGTGACGGAGTGTGTTGTTAAGCCACTCCGTGATGTTAAAGTCACCAGTTCGAAACCTGCGGGGACAAAAAATCCAACCATGTTAAGGGTTGGTGTGGCTCAGACCGATCCCGAGTGATTTTAACGACTTAGATCACAAATTAACAAAAAAAAAAAAAATGCTTTTTACTCATTAAATTCTAACTCTAAAATTAAATCGGTTAAACTTTTTACTTTAAATCCATCACAATCCCACAAAACTTTAGAATTCTAACTCTAAAATTAAATTGGTTCAACTTTTTACTTTACATCCATCACAATCTAGAATGTTTACTTTAGTTTTTATTTATGTCTATTAAAAAATAGAAATAAAAATAATATATGTGGTTGGATGCCAATTCAAATTTACTGTTTATTAAATAAGGTAATGTTTAACTATTTTATTTTTTAGTTATTTTTTATTGAATTTGATTACATAAATTAAATCATAATTTTTTGTTGTTTAAATTGTATGTTTAAATGTATAAGATTTAGTGTGTTGAAAAACTAATAAACCATTTCAATTATTCAAACTTAACTATTCAAATCCACCACTTACTAGATTTCAAATCAAATTAAACAAGAAAATAAAAAATTAGAACATTTAAATTACTGATTAAATTAAAATTTAAAACTGTATAACCCACCGGCCGACGGCCACTTTTTTTCACAGTCAGGCGGAGGAAAATCCGCACATAGCTCCTAGCGAAGACGCCGGGAAACGTGACGTCACGGATAAAGAGCCGAACGCTCCCATTGGCTCGCCGTCTTTTTGAAGGAGTCACCGTCAGGGGCGGCGGCAGCGGCCGGTGCTCGGCATCATTCCAATGGTAAATCGCCATCGCGATGTTCTATTGTAACTGTTATCGCACGGTTTGTAGGAAAGGTCCAAGAGCTTGAGTCAGGGCTTGAAACCGGCGTAACAGGAGCTTCCCCACCCACTGTCACCTCGATGGGGAGCTCTTTCTATTCAGGAGGGCAAGTCCAAGGGAGACGTCCCT
>ML777803.1:520697-531149 GCA_009831015.1 Picea engelmannii | reverse complement strand
GGACAGAATGGCTGAGAAGAAGAAGATGGGTCCTCCAGGACCATGCTCAGGTCACTCCTGCTCTCGGTACTCCATGTCTAGGACCATGTGGGCCTCGAGACATGATCTCCTAGTTATCCCTAGATATCGGGGATAACAGTAACTAGACATCTCACTTCTGAAGTTTCCTATAATTGTGATATCTACATGTCACAAATGCAAACACAGGCGCACACCAATTCGACTTACAAATTACAATCAATCAATTGTTTCTCTTCTAAAATGGGGGCCGCCAGAATCGAACGAACCCTGTCAGGTATCATAAGAGTGGGAATCTCAGTCCAAGTCCATGGGATTTGAACCCGAGACCGGGTCCTGGATGGAGCCAGGCACAGCATGGGCACGAGGCGCCCCAATTGGAGCCGGAGCCTTTGGCATAGTAAGCCTGGCCATGAACAGTCCAATGGCGACCTCTTTGCTGTGAAATCCACAGTCACTTCGATTCCTTCATCGCAGAGCGAGTACGATATTTTACGCTCTCTTGATTCGTCGTTTATCATTCGGTGCCTGGGCCATGATCAGACCGTCGAGAATGGCGTGGGTATGGACAATCTCTTCATGGAATACATGCCAGGCGGGAGCATCGTGGACCTGTTCAATAAGTTCGGGAGGCAGCTAGACGAATCCGTGATCAGGGCCTACACTCGTGGCATCCTACGTGGAATCCATTACCTCCACAAACAGGGGATTGTGCACTGTGATATCAAGGGGAAGAATGTTCTTGTGGGTGTCAATGGTGTGAAGCTTGGTGACTTTGGGTCTGCTAAGAGGATTGTGGATGAGGGGGAAAATCTGGACGTGGATGAGAGGTATAAATTGAGGGGAACCCCTCTGTGGATGGCTCCTGAGGTGTTGAACCGTGTGCTGCAAGGGCCTGCTTCGGATATTGGTCTCTGGGTTGCACTGTAGTGGAGATGGCCTCTGGCAGGCCTCCCTTCAGAAATATCTCTAATCCGCTCGTTGCTATGTATCGGATTTCCTGCACAGAGATCCTGTCTGAGTTTCCGTTGTCACTTTCGCCACAAGGCCGGGATTTTCTGGACAAGTGCTTCAGGAGAGACTTGAGCCAGAGGTGGACCAGTGCCCAGCTGCTGGATCATCCTTTCCTGATTCAAGGATAAGCTGTCAGAGGGCTATTTTCAACAGAGTGCCATTCTTGAACAGAGAAGCAGAATTTCATATCCATAGTTAGATGTTGTTGAATCCGATTGTGCTGAGAGTATTGTATGAATTCGATTCTGTTGAGATTATTGTATCGCATACGATTTCACATACACTTCCATGGATTGAATTTTTACCAATAATGTGGATACTTGTATTGATTGAATTGAAGTTTTACCAATAATGTGAATACCTTGTTGAATGCCCCTATCCAACTCTTAAAGTAAACACCCATATCCATAGCTAATTAGTCTTGAGGTCTTTGCCGATTGCCTTTTGACTTAGTCTTTCCACTCATTGTTCTAACCCTTAAGTAAGTACCCATATCCATAGATCATTAATCTTGAGGTCTTTGCTGACTGCCTTTTGACTTAGTCTTTCCACTCATTATACAGGCCAAGTGTTTAGGCACAGGGATAGGGATCTCTGTATAAAAGCTCATACTTGTTTTCTAGAATGATCGGGGGGTGAGAGCTTGGGTTTTCCACATACTACTGATGTTTATCAGCTAAAAAAAGCAGATTGCACCATATTTTGTGTTCATGATGTGATTGTTGTTTCTTGAATGTAACTTGTGTTCTTATAGCACTTTACAATCGGTATCAAAGTTTTAAGGAATGGATTACAAATGTTTATAATCTGCATTATTCCGTTCAAGTACATCGTTGATCATAGTTTCTGCAGTACTTCCTACCGTTCAAGTACATATTGATCATGGTTTCTGCAGTACTTCCTATAATAGTAATTCTCCCGAGTGTAGGTGCTTCTTAGCAGAGTAGTC
Source organism: Picea engelmannii (assembly GCA_009831015.1). Classification (NCBI taxonomy): domain Eukaryota; kingdom Viridiplantae; phylum Streptophyta; class Pinopsida; order Pinales; family Pinaceae; genus Picea; species Picea engelmannii. Next base: position 529,168 of record ML777803.1, on the reverse strand, counting down.
TAAACGCATACTTCCTATAATAGTAATTCTCCCTGAGTGTAGGCATTTCTTAGCAGAGTAGTCTAAACGTTTTATTTTATTTTTTTTCAGTTTTTCAGTGATTTTTTTAATTTTGTCCAAAATATGATGAGGAATGGTTTGATCTATAAATTTGAATGGCTAAATTTATATAATCTAAATGTTCCAAAATATTTTCAGTAAGTTGAATTCATTTATACATTCAGAAGTACAATTTAAACAACAAAAATTAACAATTTTATTTAAATTTACATCCCAAGATTCCGACCAAATATTCCAAAAAGTAGAACGTTTAGCCAACGCCCTTCACTAGAAAGAAACAATGGGATGTTCTCATTCTCTGGTCGGTGTTGTGGCTGTCTGATAGAGTGGCTGACAAAGTGATAACGTGGCCACTTAATAACCATGGAGTTGTGGCTGTCTTTTTGTCTGATGCAGGAGCACATTTAGTATAGAAGACAGGTTAGTTTCTACCGTTAAGTTTGGTGTGCACACTTTTCAATTGAGATAAATAAGCACGAACACACGTGGAAATATGCGAATAAGAATTTGTTTGAAGATAAAGATAGGAGTGGAGCAAGTTATATGAAGAGAAGATGAAATTGGATTTTATAGCTATTTCGTAAGTGCACTGAACCTAGATTGAGCAAACAAGAATGGTATGTATATTCTTCTAGATTTTGCCGACATGTTACTATTTACCTTGTCTGTGCCCACATAAGCCCATTGTAATAGGGCAGGGGAATGTATAACACAGGATAAACCCACTGTCAAGGAGAGATGTGAAACATGGGCTATGCCCACTGTCCAGGAGGAATATGAAACAGATGATAAGTCCTCTGACAGAGAGTGGTTTGAAATTGGTGATAAACCCACTCTCAGAGAGTAATGCGAAACGAGGGATAAGCCTACTCTCGAGGAGGTATGTGAAACAGGGTATAAGTCCACTGTCAGAGACGATGTAATAACAACGGACTAGCCCACCACTATCAGGGAGAATTGTAAACTATGGGTTAAGTCCAGATGTATGTGAAACAGAGTAAGAGCCCACTGCCAGAGAACAATGCAAAACAACGTAGAAGCCCACTATCAAAAAGGTATGTGAAACAGGGGATTAGCTCACTGCCAAAGAGCAATGTAAAATAAGGGATTAGCGCACTATCAGGGATAATTGTAAAACAAAGAATAAACCCAGACGTACGTGACACAGAGTATGAGACCACTGCCAGAGAGATGTGAGAAGGGATTAGCCTACAATCAGAGAGTTATGTGAAACTTGTCAGGTTTACACGTGGAGGTAAATACCTTCCGCAACTACCATAATATCAACACTCCCTCCTAGCTAGGGAAGTATTACAGGTAATGGTCTTGAGCACAAAACATACAATTCACCCGGTAGCATCAACATAGTTATATAGACTAGATCATGACTAGATTATGAGCACCATCATCATCATAAGCTGCATCATCTCTCGAAACCATACTCTATCTAAGTAATCAGACATGATGCTCACTCCACAGAGTGATACAAGAGCCATTCTCCTAATCTAGAAGAGTAAATGTTCTGTACCATTTTCTGTCTGGAAAATCTCTGTTCATTATTCATCTGGCTGATAATTTATTTCCAATAAACTGTTGATAGTCTTCAAGGAAATCAGAACAAAATAGAACACAATTGTGTCTATCCATAGTAGTACATAACTACAATCCAGTGGTACACTACCACACCAAGTAGCACACAAGTACTTGATCAGTAACGTATAGTCACAAACAGTGGAACACATCCACCATAGTAGTATACATCTACTATCATGCAGTCTTCATAACAATCATCTGATATCAACCTGCACAGAGACAATGTTATGATATAAACTGAATCATCTGGACCAATATTTCACTCACACTTGTGAGATCTGAAAGAATATCTACCCTCAAAAGGTAAAACATCAATGATGAGTTGTCTGGACTATTCTTCTCAAGCAAGGAAGAATAACTGTCATGATTTCTGAACCTGGACCATTCCCCACCCTGGGCCATTCTTCCTACACTAATCAAAGTGCACCCTGGAGAGAATGTATAAACCCTAAGGAATGCCTGTGCCTGATTGTTGAGCCTGGACAATTCCCCACCCTGGTCCATTCCTCCTACACTAATCAAAGTGCACCCTGGAGAGAATGTATAAACCCTAAGGAATGCCTGTCCCCGATTGCTGAGCCTGGACCATTCCCCACCCTGGGCCATTCCTCCTACACTAATCAAAGTGCACCCTAGAGAGAATGTATAAACCCTAAGGAATGATTGTCCAGACCATTTCCTCTGTTAACCACAAAAGGAAAAGACTGTCATGTATCAACCTCCAAAGCGAACCATTCCTCATGTTAACCACAATGAGAAATCGTTGTCTGGCGAGGTGGGCCAGTCTTCTTGAGTAACCCTCAAGAAGAGAGACTGCCCTAGACCACTTCCCATGTTAACCACAATGGGAAGTCGTTGTCTATGATACATCAGCAATCTAGACCATTTCCCATGTTAATCACAATGGGAAATCCTTGTCTGTCAGAAATCTCAATCCACTTTCCGAACTGGAAAGGAAACTGCTCATCCTGGACCATTTTTCGAACTGAAAAATGATTTTCCGTAAATCAATACATATCTATGCTCCCTCCCAACCTGGGAGTCATTTCTTCCTCTTTCAATAAGGAATTTGTTTCCACGAGCTCTAGCTTGAGTATGCAAACTCTTTCATCTTGGATGGAAGCTTTACCAAAATGTCTGCTTATTTGCTCATCTGTGGAGATATGTATTGGAGAACCACTTTCTCCTTTCTGAACTTCATCACGGATAATGTAATGCTTGATTTCAAATGTACTTCATTCTGGAGCACTGATTTTTCTTTGAAGGCTTCATGTAGCTCTGATCAATAAAGTATATCATTGTTGGAACATTGGAACATATCCATGTGGCACTTCTTCTGTCATCATGAGATCTGATCTACTGAGTAATCATCTTGATACAATATCTCTGTTATAAAGAATCTTCACCACACTTCTATTGTGCATTGGAGGTTCTTCACCAAGTTATCTTCTTCCATCTGTATACAAGAGTCTCTTTCTGGTATGCCTCAAAGTCTTGAGGTTGCTCTTCATATGCTCTTTGTTCAATTGCCCTGGAGAACAGTCTTTGCATTTATCTTGATGTAGCATTCCAACTCATGGATGATATAATGACTCATGTAGAGGTATGTCTGGTTTACCAGAACAAGCAATCATCATAGTCGTATCCCTTCATCTGGGAGAACCTCTAGTTCTGAATCTTGCAATGATTTCATTTATAAGTCTTTCGTACACTGTTCTTCATCAAAACTTTCAGTTCTGTTTGATTGCTTTCATTTTAGGCTGGTAATCTTGTGATTCTTGATACAATGACTGGTTGTTCAGGCTTCTCTTCTTTCTTGGAATCTTCATGTTCTTCCTCATGTTTTTCTTTAGCTTTTGGGTCCATGGAGTTTCTTATAGATTCCATGCCCTAAAGATTCCACTTCTTTCTTTCATCATAGGATCACGGTTGTGGATGGACAACCAGGGATACTTTAAGGCTTCTCTTCGAAGAAGACTTCTTCTGAGGTTGAACTGGACACGTATTGTCTTTCATGGTTGCTACCATGGATATATATACTTCATCATCTTCAATGGATCATAGGATGAGCTCCCTCCTAATCCTTGCTTCAAGTATGAGTGCATATAATTGGCTCTCTCCGTCTAACAGCGTCCATGCTTCTGTCTGCATCCTTATTGTCTTCTGCAATATATAATTGGCTCTCTCTATAACAGAGTCCATGCTTCCGTCTTGTTGTCTTCTACAAAACGTCATAAGTCTTTCTCCAATTTCCTCTTGATTGCTAACTTATTTTTGTCTTTGCTTCTTCTAAGTCTCTTCATGATTTATTCGGCTTATCTTGCAATAGTTTCCACATGATTTGTTTGATGTAACTTGTATAATGATAACAATCCTTATTTTGTTGTTTTTCCATAGGTATAGTTCTTCTTGGAATACATTATCTTTCAAGGGATAGATATACAAGATATGTACATAGACGATACAAACGAGACATGTACAAGAAATAAGAAGAGTATTGTTACCTTCAAAAGAAGAAGTCTCTTTCATCCTACTTAGTCTTCTTTGTAGGTTCTTTTTCTTCAGCAACTGATGCTTCGTGTTTCTCCTTCCTTTTCTTTAGCTCGGGACAATGATTCTTGTAGTGGTCATACTTTTGACAGTTGAAGCATTGTACTTCTGAAATGTCTTTCTCTTGATTTGGCTTCCTCCTTGAGCCAAACTTCCTTTTGTTCCTGAAATTCTTGAATCTTGTTGTGAAGGCTCGATCATTCTACTTCTTTTGGGGTTTCTCTTTTGCACTGATCCTTGATTCTTCTTGAGCATAGCAAGTCCAAAGTTCTTCAAATGTCGGATACTCCTTTCTTGTGTTCATGTTTGCGGCAAATGCATCCCACGTTTTGGGAAGACCATTGAGTACTATGTTTACCAACTCCTTCTCTGAGATGATCTCTTCGATAGCTTGTAGTTGATCTCTTAACCGAGAGATTCTTACAAAGTATGATGTTATGATGTCGTCATCTTTCATCTTCATGTCACGGAGCTCATTCTTCTGACTCATTACTTGTCCAATGTTTCTGACTGAGAAGAGGTTTGTTAGGGCATCGTACATCTTCTTTGATGAGTCAAGATGGGAGATTAGGGTATCAAGTGGTCTTTGATAGAGTCCACTATGATACTCATGGCATTGATGTCACCATCTTTGAACTTCTCCATAGCTGCAATGTTCTATGGTTCCTTCCCTTTTCCTTCTTCAAACTCTAGTTCCACGATCTTTCCTTTCACGATATCCAACACTTTATTCTTGGCAAGGATGAGGTCAATCCTTGTCTTCCACGCTCTGAAGTTAGAAGCTCCATCTAACTTGTTCTCTGACTTCATAGAATAAATCATGGTTGCTTTGACTTAGTCAAACCCTATATTTGACCACAAACTCAAACTTGACGTCTTGACTTGCTGAGAGTACCAGGAGATGCGCTAGGCTAGGGCGCACTGATCTGTTCAGAGATTAAGTCAATCTCTTCACTTAAGGTGTCTCAACGATAGGATTAGGGTTTCTACAACTGCACCTGCTAGTAACCCTAGCGGAAGTGCTTCAATGAGCTTAATATCCTTCTGGCTATGTTTCCTTCTAGAATTTAGACTGAATGAAGGAGGTGTGGGCCCATAACCTGTTAGAATATAAGTGGATGTGCTCATTTTACCATTGACAATACCCTTGTCACCCAACCATAGGTCGAAACCACCCTCCGAGCACCTTAACCTTGACAGAGAATCACTCTAGAAGCAAACCCTAGGCTAGATAGCCAAACAAAGGGTAGTGCACCTTTCCCCAAGGATAATGCATCAACACGAGCTGATCAGATAGTCCAAACCCTAGCCAAGAGATAGTCCAAGCATAACTTCTAGCTGTAGTAGCTGCAACGACAACTCTCCTCCAAACCTGCGCAGAAACTGGGCAACTGCAGTGCACACAAGTGTTGCTCTGCAATTCTGAGACTGCCTTCCAGAATGAAAACTGACCTCCTATATTTATATTAATTCTGGCTAACTGCCTGGGCCGACTTCTCATTCTGGGTATCTGTCTGTTCAGTATATATTATTATTTCTGGTCGACTTCTTCTCTTGGAGACTAATAACCTAATATAAATTATCTTCTTGAGCCAACAAGTCTTCTAGGGTTGTTAGTCAACTCATGAGGGTTTCTTCTTGCTTCTCGGAGTATTCTATCCTTGTCAAGTTTACACATGGAGGTAAATACCTCCCACAACTACCATAATATCAACAACACCCCCCCACACACACATGTAAATAATATAACACATACCCAACATTCTCCCACTTGTTGTTTTCTTTGCATCCAGGGGTCTAGGGGATTATATAGTCAACAATCCAGGGAAACAATGCCCATTGTTACTCTACACCAGGAGAAATTTTCTATGCTCACAGACTTTGTCAATGAATCTGCAACATTCTTTAAAGTGTCAACCTTTTCCAACAACACCTTCTTTTCCTCAACCATGTCTCTCACAAAGTGATACTGAACATCAATATGCTTTTTCTTCGAATGATAAGTTGGGTTCTTTGCTAGGAAGATTGCACTCTGATTGTCACAATCTAATCTCACTGCTTGTTGTACCAACCCAATACCTGAACACGATATTTGTAACCATATTGCTTCCTTGCTTGCATGAGTGGTTTCCATGTATTCATCTTATGTAGTTGAGAGTGACACTACAACCTGTCTTTTGCTCATCCAACTGATTGCTCCTCCAAATAGGTTAAACACATACCCACTTGTAGATCTTCTGCGATCCAAATCTCCAGCCCAGTCCGCATAAACAAAGCCATGTATGTCAACCACTCTATCCAATCCCGGTCTTCCTTGGTAGCACAATCCATAACTAGTGGTGCCACGAAGATATCTGAAGACCCTCTTTACTGCTATCCAATGCTCCTTCCCTGGTTTTGACATATACCTGCTCAAAACTCCCACTGCATGTGCAATGTCCGGTCTAGTACAAATCATTGCATACATCAAACTGCCAACTGCACTGGCATATAGAACATGGGACATGTCCTCTTCTTCTTCATGTGTCTTGGGACACTGATCTGCAGATAACTTTACACCTATGGGAATAGGAACCTTGACTGGTTTACTTCCATGCATATTAAACCTCTGCAATATCGTCTCAACATATTTTCTCTGATTCAACCAGAGTTTCTTGTTTGCACGATATATTTTAATCTCCATTCCCAGAATGAAGTTAGCAACACCGAGATCCTTCATGTCAAATTTGGAGGATAGCTGCGATTTCACCTCCTTGATAACATCCATGTTATTTCCTACCAACAACATGTCATCAACATACAACACTACATAAATGAAGTGATTACCAACCTACTTGGAATATACACAGTGATCAACCCTGCTTCTTACAAATCCCAATCCATGAATGTATGTGTCAAACTTTTGGTACCACATCCTAGGTGATTGCTTTAGACCATATAATCTAATAGAAGTTAACTTAGCAACAAGAGAAAAAATCTCACCAAAGTCAATTCCCTCCACCTGGGAATAACCTTTTGCTACCAACCGAGCTTTGTATTTCTCCACTTTACCTTGTGCATTAAACTTCTTCTTAAACAACCATTTGCTACCAACAGATTTTATTCCAGCTGGTAACTCAACTATATCCCATGCCTCATTCTTATCCAAGGCATCCATTTATTCAACCATGGCCTTATTCCAGAGTTTACTATCCTCTGAATTCACTGCTTCCCTGACAGTTTTGGGATCATCATCAGTAATAGATAAAGCAAAATTTGAACGGAAATCAGGTGGACTATACCTTTCTGGTTGCCTTTTATCTCTTATTGATCTCCTCAATACTGGGGTATGAGGTTCTTCTTCTTCTGCTTCCTCTTCTTCAGATGATTCAGATTTTGCATCATCCAACTCAAGCTCTATTTTCTCAAGTTCGTCTTGCGTTGGTAGGAATTCCTGTTTGGACACATCTTTTACCTCTTTGAACACAACATCTCGACTGTAAACAGTCTTCTTGGTTTCTGGGTTCCAAAGTTTATAACCTTTCACACCATCTTTATAAGCAATAAAGATACATTTTTCAGCCTTTTTATCCAGCTTACTCCTATTTTCCTTTGGAACATGCACATAATCATCACAACCAAACACTCTAAGATGTTGAAGAGATGGTTTCTTTCCAGACCATACCTCGTGTGGAGTTTTATCGTCCAACGCTGATGAAGGCGATCAATTGACCAGGTAACATGTTGTACCCACTGCCTCTGCCCAGAATTCTTGTCCTGACCCGACACCACTAAGCATGCTCCTTGTTTTTTCCATCAGTGTCCTATTCATCCTTTCTGCAACTCCATTCTGCTGAGGAGTGTATGGAGTCGTCTTCTTCCTTGCTATACCACACTTCTTACAGAATTCTTCGAATTCATTTCCGTAGAATTCTCCACCATTATCTGTTCTCAATACCTTTATTTTCTTCTCGGTCTGATTTTCTACCAGAGCCTTAAACTCTTTAAATTTATCAAATACCTCAGATTTATTTCTAAGAAAATAAATCCATGTGTTCCTTGAAAAATCATCTGTGAATGAAACATAATACACAGATTTACCTAGGGATGGAACAGGAACAGGTCCAAACACATCAATGTGTATCCACTCTAAGATCCCCTTTTCTCTTGTAGCACCAGATGGGAATCTTACTCGATTCTGTTTACCATATATGCAATGTTCACAGAAATCAAAATCCAGAGTGCAATTAGACATACCTTCAACCATACCTTTACCGTGTAGTGTTCGA
>ML777803.1:481493-520459 GCA_009831015.1 Picea engelmannii | reverse complement strand
TACATCATGGTCTGCATGTGTACTTGTATATGCCAGGTAAACATCACCTCCTTCTTCAGTGGAGGTTTTCGCCTCTGTGGAAGAGGTACTATCAGATCCCTTTGGTTTTTCAACCTTCTTAGACTTGCAATCTTTCTTATAATGCCCTGTTTTACCACACTTCCAGTGTTTCCTCAAATATTTTCCTGGAGACTTAGATCTACTTGTAGATTTATATCTCCACCCCGAAGGCTTACCAAGGTTCCTGTCTTGGGTATGCCCTCTTACAAATAAAGCATTTGTGCTGTGACCATCCATGCGTTTTCGCCTCATCTCTTCAGATAACAAGGATGCAACTACATCCTCATACTTCAATGTAGATTGAGTGGTACTACCTATTACTACAACCAGATTATCCCAAGAGTCTAGCAAAGAACATAACAAAGTAATACACTTATCTTCTTCTGCAATCGTAATATTAATAGAGCCAAGTTGACTTACTAGAGTATTAAAGGCATATAGATGTTCTGTCACAGAATCTCCATCTTCCATCCTAAGATGATACAACTTCTTTCGAAGAAACAATTTGTTTACCAGGGACTTTGATTGATACAAATTCCCCAACTTATCCCATAGTTCCTTGGCTGTAGATTCTCCTGAGACATTCAACAACACCGAATTTGCCAGGCAGAGTCGAATAATACTATTTGCTCTTCTGTCCAACTTCTCCCAATCTTCCTTCGACATACCAGTAGGTGGTGTACTAGTAGGTTGTGTACCAGTAGCTTGTGTGCTAGTAGACGATGTACTTGTAGGTTGTGTACCAGGGTCCACAGTGATCCATTGTTCTTTGTCTACACGAAGGTCCTCCATCTTCAACTTCCATAGCTCAAAGTTTTTACCATTGAACTTCTCTATCTCGATTCTAGATGAGCTCGCCATTCCTCTTTCTATAGTCGAATATCCACTGCAAAAGCTCCCACTAAACCCAGGCTTATCACAGACCCAAGATAAACTTGATCTATCAAGACCGAGCCAAACCCTCATCAACAAAGGCGTCCCTTTGAAGCCAAAAACGAGCTCTGATACCACATGTAAGTTTTAAACCTATGAAGTAAAGCAATGCATATAGATTCTTAAGCAAAACATAATTTAATCAATGGCTCATACACATAGTACACAAACATTTTATACCGGAAACCCTCAACTGGAAAAACCTTTCTTATATTCATTATCTCAAATTTCACCATTCACCATACAATATACAATGTTTTTAGGTATTCTGTAGATACCAAAATCCTAATCCCTTAATCCGGGATTAATTTACAAAACCGCTAAAAATAGCAAAAACCGCCCAAAAAAAATAAATTTGGGACGTTGTCCCGGGCTACCACCCATTGACGAACGCTGCGCGTAACCAGGGGGGGCATACTTGCCCCCCCCTGGGACCCCCCTAGGAAAGTGCTCGACGCACACAACACAAACAGAGCACTAGTACGAGGGATTGTTAGACACAGTTGTCATATCTGACGTGCTCACACACATATATGCAAAGAATATAACACATACCCAACAAAAACCTTAGGTTAAGATTCACAGTATTGAAAAAACCTTATATCACCTCAAATGTTCTTGTATGTGAAGGCAAAACATAATCACCTTAACCAAATGTGCATAGTTGATTCCTCAAACTTCTTCTTTTTTCCTTTCCTTCAAGACCTAATACAGCTTTTTACAACCAAAGTGAAATACTACAACCCTCGTTTACTTTTAAGTCAATCCAAATATTCTACACCATCACAATTTGCATGCATAAGAGTCCGCGCAAAAGTAATTTCAATTCAGATTACAAACACTAACAGAGAATGAAATCCTAATGTTTAGACTCTACATTCTACCCTATTCTACAAAGATTACACGAATGGGAATCTTATAGCCATAATTTTCTTTTCTATATGAGCAAAGCCCATATTAAATCCCCAAAAAATGAAAATACAGTCACAATTTAGAGAACCAATATATACAACACACTTGCATAAACAATTAAAAAAATATAGAAATATAGTATATCAGAAACCTTCAATTTCTTGTTGATTATGATTCAAGAGATGATAACTTTTTCAATTAGGGAAAAGTTATAATAACTCAGTTGTCAATTAACAGTCAATTAACAATGATGACAGTGGTTAGGACAGTTATCATTGGCTATTATCGAGGAATGCTAGCTAACTCATCACCATTATTCAAGGAAACCCATGTCACTTGAAATGACCAGCTAGTGGTGTCTAAGAGGGTAGGCTTTCACTCCTGCCAAATACCTTTAGATCTCGGATCATTACTATGTTTTCTTATTTTAAGTCAATACTCTAAAACCTGAAACACTAACTTATTTACAAATAAACAAAAATAAAAGCATTAACTATTTTAATTTAATTAAAAAAGACAAAAAAAAATTATATAGAGTAAAGTGGACGTTCTTAACTCTTAGTTCATTTAACAAGTATGTGTTTGTTGTTGATCTTGTAAATATATACACGTACGAGCTCATATGAGTTGTGAGCACTCTCACAATGTTCATATACTTGCATGTAAGATATGATACAACCAAAGTCCACGAGCTATTTGCAACATCACGTGTATCATTTGGGAGCTCGCACGCTGAGCAATGGCATCTTCTAAAGGAACATAGATCAACATAGCAAAAAAATGATGAGGTCACTAGGTCGCTAGGGACTGTTTTAATGTAATTTAGTTTAAATTATGGTGTATTTTTATGAGATAATTTAAATTAATATTTAACAAAATTCTCAGCCATTTATATATATGATCTAAATTTGAATGTGTTATTAGTTCCTGTCAAGAGAATATAGCAATGAGTTTGTTATTGATTTGAAATTAATTTGTCTTGTATTTTAAATTTATATGTGTAATGTAATGTTTAATTTAGTAAAACAAATATATATATTTTGATATAATAAAAATATTTGTTTTTCTCATTTATCATTGGTTGATATATTTCAAGTCTTATTGCTACATTCACTTATTTCAATATTTGAAATTAATTACATAATCAATAAACTTGGTTATAAGTACCTGATATCTTTTATATAAAAAAAATAAGAAAAAATGTAAAAATGCCATGTGTTCTCTCATTATTACTATCCATTTAGTTCATTATTATTGCATTTCAATAAACTTGGTTATAAGTACCCAGTACCTTTTATAGCAAAAATTAAGAAAAAAAAGTAAAAATGCCATGTGTTCTCTCATTATTATTATCCATTTATTTCATTATTATTGCATTTATACTTTTTTCTTATCATTAATACAAAGTGTACTCCTACTAGATTAATACAAAATGATATACATATAATTATGTATGATGACATATGTGTAATTTCTTTTTAATAATAATTTTGAATTTCTTTTTAAATGAAAATAAATTAGTAAAAATATAGTTAAAGATGAAAACAAAATGATATAGACAACTTATATATATTTCCCTTTTAATAATGATTTTGAATTTTCCTTTAATAAAGACAAATAATAATTATAACAAATTGACAATGGTTTTATAGTAAATTGACAATTGTTGGGAGACTCTAACTAGTTCAATGATCCCATCTAGGTACACTCCATTTCAAAATTTACTTGGCATGGACTAAGCTGTCATGCAACCCTTGTTCTAATTTGTACAAAGAAAAATATATAGATAATAATTAAGAAACTAGTGTAAATTCATTTTAATACCATATTTATTATTTGAGGGATCAAATTCTTGAGGTACAAACTTTTTTTCAAGTTTTTCAATTTGAAAAAAAAAATCACTTTAAAGAACTTATCTCTATACATGATAGTTATGGAATATATATAGCACATGTCAACTCCATGTTGAGCATAGAAATAATTGTACATCTCTTTCATAGGAGCACACCATTGAAATGTTTTAATAATAAATTTTCTACTTTCAATTGTTTTGTAAATAAAGTTGATATCTAAATATTTTACCTCATATAAAGTAGACATTGAAATATTTTATTCATGGTGAACATTGAAATATTTTTGTTAAATACCATGTGTCAACTTCTTGTTGAGCATAAAAGGAATTACATTGAAATATTTGATTCATGGTATATATTGAAATATTTTTGTTAAATATCATGTGTCAACACTCTTATTAAATACCATGGTATACTTGTTGAGCACCAAAAAATTACACATCTCTTTCATACCACGGTGTAAAAAATACTTATCAACACAATAAAACACATAATTTTAATCCATTAAGTAAATGTAAAAAATAAAAAAGAAGTATTTTAATTACCATCCAAATAAAAACGCTAAAAAAACAATAATAAAAACTTAGAATCTCTAAAACACATAATTTTAATCCATTACCTAAATACAGAAAACAAAAAGCAAGTCTTTTAATTACAATCCAAATAAAAACAATAAAAGGCAACAACAAAAACTTGGAATCTCTATGTTGTAAAAAGTGTTATCAACCAAATAAAACACATAATCTTAATCCATTACCTAGGAAAATAAAAAAACAAGCCTTTTAATTACCATCCAAATAAAGACAACAAAACTTGGAATCTTAATTACATAATTATTAGAGAATTTGTACTCTTAATTGCATAATTATCACAAAATAGGTTGTGGGGTGCATGGACAACGAATACGTCCAAATACAATGCTAGGGTTTTGTCTAAATTTTATTTGATGACATAAGATTTTGGAGATTGATCTTGGATTAAGTTGAAGTTAGTATAGATAATTTAGTGAAGATATATTTTAGAGTGGGATTTTATCTTTGTTCTTGGGTTTTTTTATTATAAATATAAATAGGTGTGTTCTATGGTGTGATGGTTTATTCTCATTATATGTGTATTTTTTTTTTGAGAAATACTTCTTACATAATCTTTTTGGTTAAGTTTTTGAGCTTTGAGGGGTGTATCCATGCCATTAAAGTCACTTGGGATTCATCTACATCTACTTGGAGAGTTTTGAACTTGGGCATTTACTATAATTGTTGTTTATTATTATGAAATAAACATGTTTAATGTTAATGTTACTATTTCTATTTCTCTTGGTAATTTAGGGTTTTTTTAAAGACATAATGAAGAACAAGAAGATCAAAATAGGCGAAAAGGCACTAAGTCTAAAATAATTATTCAATCCATTACCAAAAAAGACATCCTAAGATGTGAATGAGGTGATCTTAGGACTTAATTATTAGAGCCAAATTGCTAACATCTTTATGACATTTATTTTATGCATTGTTTTGGTTGTAAGTGCAATTGTAATTGTTGTTAATGGGTCATTGTTTCTTTTACTTTCATGAATATCATGTGTTATTATCTTGGGTGGATGAATATTATCATGGAAGTTGTAGTGTACTCACTATTATTGGATTAATATTTTATGATCATATAATGTTGAATATTACTTGTATCAATTCTAGGCATGCCCAAGGTGGTGGTTGTTGAGTGGCCCAACATTTTGGTGGGCATTTTAAAAAAAATCACCAACACCTATGTATTAATGACCATAGAAATGAAGATTCTTTGGGTATATCTATTGGACTTATGGACATTTTGTTGTCTTTTATGACATGTTATGGTGCGAACTCATTGAAAATGAGTTATGGGACATGCTAAGGACAATAGGGCGAGGTTGGTGCTATTTGTCATGAGATCTAAAGGCGGTATGATCCTCCCCAGGGTTGTAATAGGGACCTATAGGGCCATTAGAATTAATACTGGAATAGGTATGGTGGCCAATTAATGTAACATGGATTAGGTCCACTATTAAATAAGGGCCACTGAGTAGTTAGCATTGAATAAATGTGATGTGTCCTCATTAAAGAAGCCCCACTAGGTAGTTAGCTATTGGTTATGGTTTGCTAGGTAGCTATTCTGGGGTGGAAGCTACGAGGGTAGTCTATTATAAGCCCTGGAGGAACAACAACATTGACATATTCTTGGGGTCTTGGTATAGCATTAAACAACGTAACATAAGCTTATGCATTAATGCAAGGGATAAAGTTAGTAATTGAAGCTAACATTTGATCTTAGATCATTATGGGGAATTTAAGGCTCGTCATCAACAAAATGATCTCCAAAATTGGTGATGATGATCATACTCTTGATGCAATACTTGATCAGGAAAAACAAGAGATCCCAAACTTCACTAGAATCAACTTCTTCCATGTCCTTCGGGAGAACAATCAAATTGCGAACCATTTCACTAACAAAGTTGCCCTCTTAAAAGAGGGAGTCATTAACATCAATGGAAACCAACTTAATCAACCCATTCCTTAACATTAATGAAACATAAGTCACATATCATTGCATTGAGGCATCGCTTGGTCGAGTGTGTGACCCTCAGACCATATGGACAGAGTGGTTATGATATGCAATGGGAGGTTTGTTCCCACATATCTTTAGTCACGATGTTGCACATTTATGTGTTTGGGATAAGAGTAATTCTTAGTTGCAGTGAGATTATTTGGATGGGTCTATGGAGGAAGTAGTGTTAGTTCATTGGAGTATGTGTGTTGATGTTCAGACTATGGTTTCAAATTCTCAATGAGCCTCCTCCTCAAGATTTCAAATCTTCAATGAAGGCCTTTTGTCCCCTCTATGTTGTCTCTTCAATAGTTTGTCTCCTTCTTTTGGTTTCTTTCTCTTTCTTGAGTCTGAGTGTTGACTGTTCTATGGATATTACAAAGGTGAATTGGCATTCCTTCCATTATCACTCAATGGATTATTGGGATTTTAGGGAAATTCAAAGGACTTTGAGAAATCATGAAGAAGCTATCCAGGAAAATAGGTCATCAATTTATATGGCCAATACAAAGATTCATGAGAGTGAATAGAATGTACTGTCTCAAGTAACAACCATTATGGGCACACTTATGCAACAAAAACATAAAATGGTCATGTTGGAAGTAGAGTGTAATATGTTGCAGACTATGATGACGAATATGAGTAAGAGTGATCATTTAGGAGCTTCAAACCAGATCCAATCGATGAACTCCAATTGTGGTAAGATAAATGAGGAAGAAACATCGCACCATTTTGAAGATGTAATGCAACTTGAGTAGGGGACCCTAGAAACAGGGAAGACAATGCTAGAATATGCTACGAGTAGGCACACCTTTTGTTAATTTACATGTTTTGTAAGGTTATTAAACTATCTGATTTGTTTTGTAGAATTTACACCTCTTGAAAGTACTGGGTTATTTTTCCTATACACATTATTAGACTTGGTTTATGGTCCATAGATAGATTAGATATTTTCTATAACTAGACATCTTTGAAGCATTTTGTATGTAATTTCTCTGCATCTTGTTGTAGTCTTTTTACTTAATATAAATCTACTAGTTACAATTAAAAAGGAAAAAGTAGCTATTAATAAGGATGGATTCTTACTTATGTGGGCATGTATTGGAATAATATTGTATTGCATCCTAACTCTCGGGAGGTTTCACCCCTTGAAGAGGCAAGTGATAGGGGTTGATCCTTCCATAAAAGGTTCATTGTATGGTATTGTGCTACATCAACGATTTTGATATTGAATAAGTATTGATTATTTTTGATATATTGTTGTGAATCATCTTCAAATCTTATAAGGAAAATAACAAGTGGTCTCATAACACTTTCTATGGCAAAAGGACAAAATTTTCTCTTTTATTTTTTTCGTAGAATTGAAACTAAAACACGTGGGTCAATTTTTGAAGTTTTTCGAGTAGAATTTCTAAAACCAATTGCAAATCTAGATTCTTTAGACAAAAATAAGCGATTTAAAAAAAAAAAAAAATCACTCACATCAAAGGTCAGACAAATAAGATGATATGGGACTTAAAAAATATTGTTTTAGGGATTTCTTTTATTATGACCATGACACTCATATATCTTTATGAACATTTTTCTACATAATTTCTAGAAACTAATTGTATATATGTATTCTTATCACAAAAATATGCAATTTAAAAAGAAATGTTTGAATCGAATGTCATACAAAGGATATATTTCAATTTGAAAGTATGCGGCTATTTTGGTGATGCTCATGGGATTACATGGTAGATATATTTTGACATAACACCCATATTTCACCTAGACCAATGTCATTTGACAAAAGACTTATGCGGCTTCATTTTTGAATTTATATGATATACTTCAAAGAAATATTTAGTGTGATATAACCCTTATTAATTGTCCCACAAAACCCTAGTAGAACCATTAGTTGACATTGATGGGGAGTATTGACAAAATGTTGGAGATATTAGAGGAAATGCACATCATAGTGGCCATTAGCGTAGAGTATACCAATGACCTATATGGATAGTCTAATCTAGAGGAGACTTGCATGGAATAGTATCTCTCTAGAAATTATCTTAGTGATTGAAGCAACATGAGTTGCATCACCAAAAAACATTGTTTCTTTCCCTGTAAAATTTTGACAATTGATAGATCTTGAGAACCAAGCAACTTGGTCATTTATAGGAAGATAATTGCTTCTACCATCTCTTTGATGCACATACCCATTCATATGAAGAGAAAATCATTGAGGGAAGACATGAGAAGGTGGTGGCTAACAAATTCCAGTATGATTTTACTACAATGGTAGTGTTCCTTCCAGAGCCACCCTTTTACAATTATGTGGAGGATATTTTGCTATGGAGGGTCTTATCTATTTGAATACACAAGACTGTGGTAAGCATTTTGAGCACACACTTGGCCATTCACCTGTCATCAGTTTAGACTTAGCATGAGGACTAGTACATGGAATCCTAGCTTATGGATGAGATTCTCGGACCAATTTAGTGTTGAGACCATGCAACACCCATTTTTTTGCATTTTTCTTATTTATTTATCTTCAATATAGATGGTGTATCTCCTTGTTAATTCATGCATATTTAGATCTTATTTTTACCTATACATATTATAATGTTTGTGGATACAAGAATTATATATTGAAGATTATGACAATAATCTCGTAAGATTATTCTGGTTGGTTGTTTAACTTGTTTCCCAAGATATACAAGAACTTTATGTGATCAATGTTACGTGTATGTGTCTTGTTATTCCATTTAACTAGGAGATATAACTAATGTATCACTTTATGACTATGATCCATGCATTATCATGATTAAATGGGCACAAATTTCTCCTTTAGTGATTAAGGTACATACAATATATTCATTTATGGTTATGATCCATGTTTTTCCATGGCTAGTTGGTCGAGTGATGTCTTTAAGGAACTCACAAGTTTATTTGAGGAATGACGAAGTTCATATTTATGATATCGATACCCACACTAACCTAGGTCGAATGTTGGGAGTATCTTAGATGAATATTAATAATGTGGTGGAAATTACATCCAAGGAAAGAACTTTTGCTAAATGAGGATAGTTAGCTTAGAAGTTAGTATCACGTGAGACTTCGGAAGGGAAATATTGGTGTAAAAAAATTGAAATATGGTTTCTAAGTTGATAAATGGTTTAAGGCCCAAAGGGGATATGTTTAACCTACTAAACACCTATATTATGACCTAAGTATTCTTAAAACTAACTCTAATTTTTCCCTAAGCTTATTTAGGCATGTTAATTACTTTTAGAAGAGGCTTGGAAAGAGAGAGATTTTTGGGAAAAGAAGCTACTATATTTATGGTTATTGAGAATATAGAAGAAAAGACTAACATTATAAATCTTGGTCTTTTTGTTTCATTAACAGTCATTGTCTTGAGAAAGAGAAATGTTACTAGTTTGTGTTGATAGTTGGAGTAGTTTGAAGACTTCTCAAGCATTATTTGAGTGGGAAAGAGGAAGTAGAAGGTGTACCTAGCCCAATGAGGGGTATTAATGCCCAACATTGAGCCTGGAATATGATTGGAAGAGGAACCCCATTTTTGGAGGTATTGTGGCATTGGGAGTAAGAGTGGTAGTGTTCTTGCATACTAGAACCTTGAGAGTAATGGTGAAGTAAGACAGTGGCCAAAATTTTGTGGCTAGTTATTTTTATTTGTTAGGTGGATTGTGAGTTTGTTTAAGTAATAGACTTAGGGAGTGTTACCTTCTATTTTCATTGATATTAAGCCATGCTATGGGGGGGAACTTGTTACCAAGTGTTGCATTCGTTGGGAGGAAACACGATCTCTGGGTATGATTTCCCCCACATTTATAGTTTTTCATTCGAGGACTAGTTTGCACCAATAACTTGTCTTCATCAAGGAAAGGAAATTCAAATATGTAACAATATTTCTAGTAAATATGTTGTAATTCGATTTTGAATTACCTTTAAATATTTCGAGGGAGTTTTCCATTAAGAAATAACCCTCCCACTTGGTTCATGTTGTGTTGGGATTTTATAAAGTTGCATAAATCATAGGATAACTTGAACAATGATGAACCCATAATAGGGTTTAGAAAATCCTTCTTAGAAAAGAGTTACAAAATGTACAATATATGTCTATAGCAATCTTGGACATAAAATTATAGTTTAAGGATGAACCCTTGAACCCTTTTTTCACTCTTGAGAACAAAACAAGCTACTCGAACAAACGGGAGAAAGACCCGTCTGGTGAAAATCCAAACCCTATGAATAGAGTATAACACTAGCCAAAGATGAGTACTTGAAACCCTCATTTTGTCAAGCCTCCACCTTCAAAGAACTTGTGAGAGAAAACATAAAGTTAAACCCTCAAGAGATCAAAGAAATGCAACAATATTCACCTTAAGAGAAGATTGTTACATGTCTGGACCAAAATAAGGAGGAGGAAAGTTGTGCAGATTCGAGGCATCCCAACTAGTGAAGTAACAAAGGAAACACAAACCCATCAACCATATATAGCCAAGTCCCAATAGTAAAATTCAATGCTTATGAAACACCCGTCCACACCCATACTGAAAACCATAGATCGAAGGTATAATCCCAAACCAACAAACCAGAAGGAATGATGACACCTTTCATATACCTCAAGCCCAACCTAAAGAAGAACATGAAACCAAATAAGACATTGAAGGAAGAGAGACAGTGATCAAACTGTTTATCTTTGGAATCTCCCTCATGAAAATACAAAGTAGATGTTGGACTATGCCAAGAAGACAACAACCATGGGAATCGACGTAAAAAATAACCCCATTAAAGTGAAACCATAACCATGAACAATGAACAATGAACCATTGTCCCCGTATATACCTAGGTCAACAAATTTTTTGAAATAAGTGGATCATACTGAAAACTTTGGCTATAATTTGAATGTCTTGTTTTAGTTTTTCATGCCTAATATAAAGTGGATTTGGGTTTAATGGTACCTAATCGCCAATTTAGCATATGAACATAGCATGGGTTAGGTAGTAATAGGTATTAATAGCATTAAAGATGTATATATTTTTTAATGTATTAAAATGTTGTTTGTATAGTATTAGATAGGTAGATAACTTATGAGTTTTTTTTTAAATGTATACAATACCCCTTATAACCACTTAGTAAACATCTCAAAGGCATAACATGCTAAATGAATTGGATCACATTCTTTCTCCTCTTTCCTTGGCTAGTCACGATATTTTGGTTCTCATGAGATTTAGGATTCTCCATAAAGGGGACAATTTTTTCTTAGAAGTGGCCATGCAGACAACCATGCTCCTATAAATATTATCTACTTTAGCTTCCAACCTCATAAATATTATATCACATTCGTCTATAGGTATTTCTCAGTTTTCTTCTCCCATTTCTGAGGTTGTGGTTGCTTCTTAATCTTTCTTGTACTGATATTGGAGTGACAAGGTACAACTCTCTCACAAACTTGGATTTTTTGAGTCAGATAAGCATATACTACTCTCAAACCACCATTACCCAAATAGTCTTGCTGTCATACCAATATGATTTGAAAACCACATTGGATATTCCAATGGTAGGCTCACCAAAATAAATCTAAACTTGATATGACTACAATGAGACTATGCTCGACTGTGTGTCTGTGTGTGTGTGTGTAAACTCGTTGATCAAATTAAAACCATACCATTCAGATTATTTAATATTTGAAACATATGAAGTAGATTACAATAGAAAAGGCACACCATGGAACACAAACATTTTTATTGAAAAACTATATGAGAAAACCAACAATAAAATGAAGGATTGCACCTTCTATCTTATATTATGGAGATCACAATATAGATTATAAATCTTTCAAGATTACCATGAAGCTATGATGAACTAAAAATTTCTACGGTACTCTACAATATGCTTATGTCTCTCTTATATGTTAGCATCCCCTACACACTCCTTTTCAAACTATGGAACAATCGATGGTTAGTGAAAAAGTGCACCCCTTTCTTGGCATTCTACTAGGTTTTTGATAGCTAGAGTTAGGGTGAGGTTTTTAAACCCTCTTGGAACCTCCATGACTCCTTTAGAATTCCTTAGTGGATTCCAAAATTTGACTAACTCCCCATATTTGAATAATGGTGAGCTAACGTGGTTTCTACTTGGACATGTGGGGAATATTTGGACCGTTACCTTCTCGAGGCCATAACTTTTGCATACAAATTCTATTTTAGGTGCATTGAAGCTTGTTCAAAAGATATTTAATATTGAGAAGAAAAAAATATGCCCTGAATGACAAAATCCTATGGCAACCTAGTGTGAGGGTTTTTATGAAATTGTGTACAAAAACTCACTCTTAACCGATTGTAAAGCTAAGACTAGAATAATGAAGGAAAGGATACAAACATACAAACAACCACTTCAACTTACACGCATGTAAGAAAGATATGAAAGCATCAAACCATGAATTCAATGGTTAAAATAATTCAAACAACATATTTGAGGGAAAAAACAATGCTTTATTTTGTTTGAATGGAAGGAAAAATAAACAATATAATCTAAGGAAATATTATATTGAATTAGATATCCCATCAACTCATGGAATTCCATAAAATTGGGAAATTTTATATGTCTGCGTACTTGGTCAATGATTTGATTTTCATTAAACAATTTCCAAGGTGTCCATTAAAGGGTGACAAAGAATTTTATCGTTCGAGCATGTTGCATCCCCGCAATGAAGTGTGGTCGTTGATTTCGTTGCGATCTGTGATTTGGGTGACCCTGCTAAAGTTATATATGTTTGCCATATTAGAAATCCCCTATCTGATTTAGTGATGGCACAAATTTCTTATAGATTGAGAGATTTTGAACGCGGAACATGAATATCTCCCAAAGTGACTTTCTCCCAGAGTGACGTGGAAGTCTCTCGTCACTTCGACACTTCGGAGTTCGAGAGATTTTGAATGAAAAGTGTATATAACTCTCGGACTGTCGAACTTGCGAAGTGATTAGCATGTGCTTATCACTAATTAAACCTGGATTAGGCCACTTTTATCATTTAAATATTTTGGTACTTCGGGGCTTCGGGCTTCGGAGAATTGTGCTTGCTCTGGATGGAAAACTCTCGGACTGATGATCTCTTGCAGCTAATGTGGCGGCCTGATGTCGATATGCTGACATGTCATAGATGGAAGGCTGACATCTATCACTCAAAAATAGGTTGAAGACATGTCCAAAAATTCTTTAAATGAGTGCCATGTGTTAGCGCTAGATGGATTCCACGTGGTGAAAGAAGTGAAACTCCACAGCAGAAACACTTTGGGAATTTGCAAACAAGGAGGGAGAGAGAACGCCGAAGCTCTGGAGTCTGGAGAAGATCTGAGCTGCTAGATCTGGGAGGACATGCAGAAGGGATCCATGCACTCTTCAGGAATGTGTTTCGAAGGAAACCAGAAAAGAGAGGAGCCAAAACACCCGAAACCCAAACTCCGAAGTAAATCGTTCACATCTGCTAGAGAAGGATACGCGACGCTTGATTTTAATTCTCGGGATTTTGTCTGGCACTAAACCTCACACAAATTTATAATTC
The DNA here is from genome assembly GCA_009831015.1 of Picea engelmannii. Lineage (NCBI taxonomy): Eukaryota > Viridiplantae > Streptophyta > Pinopsida > Pinales > Pinaceae > Picea > Picea engelmannii. The sequence goes on along the minus strand of ML777803.1, from coordinate 506,554 downwards.
TGAATGCCTGAGGGTCACTAATCTAAACTTCACATGGGATCTCCACCGTTGAAAATTGAACCTGTCGACTTCTTGTATTTTGAGCCCGAAATGGGCTGCTTTTGAATGTTGCGCTTGGACACTTCATGTGCAGACCATGGACTTGGTCGCCTTGCGACCCTTGACAACTTCATGTGATAACATATACCTTCTTGATTTATTGTTTCGTAATATTGTTTGTGGCTTTGTCATATTTGAAGTTATTCAAGTTTGCCACTTTGCTTGGCTTGTATGGTGTGTGAAGACCCAACTCCATTTCTTCGGTTTGAAGATGACCGATGGGAACTTCTGATGATGTTTATAGGATATATGTATCCATAGGTGAGGCATAGTTATTAAGAGATTATTCATCCCTTTTTCATTTCTCTTCCTCGACTACCTTATTTGTAGCTTCATTTGTTGTTTTATGTTTTGTTTTCGCTGCTTCTACGACTGTTTTTTCAGCTACAACTTTTTTCTCTGGTTTTTCTATCGTCACTACTATTTTTTTTCTGTCGCTTCAACTTCTATCTTTGCCTTGGATTCTTCAATATTTCTCTTCTTCTCAACAACATCCTCCTTATTTTGGACCTTTTCCTTCTTCCTTTTTTTCTTGTTATCTATTTGTTCCACATCCTCAGTTGGTTAGGAATGTGTAGATGTAGTTGCAACAAAGGTTTTTGATGCTACCTCTTCTTCGTCTCTTCTTTTTGCTTATTCAAGGGATTTATCTTCATCAATGATTCTTCCTATAATTTTCCCCCGCCTCTTGATGATGACTTCATCATATGTCCTGGCACCACAATGAACTTTCTCTTCCCCCCATGTGGTCGAAGTGTATTCCCATGTGAGTTTATACTTATTGCAATGTTCCTTGACCACTTTCTTTGGGTCGTGTCTCCAAAACCTTTCTTCTCTAAAGCATAATGATAGTGGTGTTTCCACTTCCTCTTGGGATTGCTTGATTCTCTTGAATGAATAATATTTGACTCAAAGCGGTAGCGAGGACTAGATAGCCTTCTTATTGTGATATAGTGCTACCCCAACTCCATAGATCACAATTTGATATGTGACTTCTTGAAGCACTAATATATCAGGCACAAATATTGGGAGACAATGAGGAGATTTATTGCCTCTGTATACCCATATATAAGTTATGTGCTCCATTAGTTACTAGTCTCCAATATTTTGGATTATTTCCAGTGATTTATCGGTCAGACAAGGATCTGGTGCATCGAAGATGAGTTTGTAAAGAAGCACCAAAAAGTGATCACATATATTGTGATACGTTATCCTTTATTTGTGCTCCCAGAGCACCTTGCAGTAGATATGTATGGATGAGTCTATTGGTTTCCAGGCCCAACCCATCTTAGGACATTGATGGGGTACACATAATATCCAATAGATAAGATGCCTTATGAAAACTTGGGAATTTTCCAGGCTCGGTCTCTTTGAAAACTATGATGGATTATGCTAAGCTTGTTGATAGGATATCAACCCAGTTAAATGTCAACCCTTCATCAACACATTAGTAGATCAGGGGCAGTAGAGACATAGTGAATTTAGAATCATATTTCTCTCCATATAGTATGCAAATCATCACCACAATGTATCAATATGGCGTTCTTAGCATAGTGGTCGGATACTTGCCAGACAATCTGAGATTGAAATACTTATCTAGCTTGTACCAAATTTTGAATAGGTCATTTTCTTTGTGCAAGAACTTGTTGAGGAGTTCCTCATCCAATGACTAGGTCCCCTTTTTCAAATGATAATATTTGGCTAGATCAGTTTCTTGGAATGACATTATGGGTTCCACCTTAGGATTGAGTATGTATCGGTTGTCCAATTCCACGTGCTTGAGGATCCATGAGATCGTGTCTGCACAAGGGAAAACTATTTCACAAGCTACCACCCTATGCAGTCCTAACCTATGAATATTTTTGAAGATTTTGATCTGATCCCTATATTTGGCATTCACAGGGAAGTTTTTATTTTTGAACATCTAAAAAACCTCACCCCATTTGAGTGGATTTCCCCCTTTCTCTAAGAGTCCCATAGTATCATCATAGACATCCCGTAGGGTGTCAATCTCTTCTCCATGTTGGCACCCACTTCCAGAAGCTTCTATTGCGGGTAATTTTTTGGTTGTCTTCTTGTGCGGAGACATATCTAAATCTGTGACACATAGTCATAATTAGTGCATAAAAATGGTAGCAAAAAGATGGAAAGAAGGTAGACATGAAGCACACGTTCATGTAAACATATATAGTTTGATCATTTGAGTAGTAAAAGGATGTTAGAGATAAATTTGTCAATGTAAACTTGTGTCCCGTACTCAAGGAATCACTCGAGTCAATTTGAGGAGGGAAGTCATATTCTAAAGAAGATAAGATTATTTGGGACATGGTAAAAGTTTGAGGAAGTTTGGTGTAGCTTGTGAAAAGTCTAAGTAGATTTGGCAAAGTTGTTGTCAACTCGGTCGATGGAGAAATTTAAGGTCATAATAGTTGATGGGAATTCCTCCGGTATGGCTAAGTAGTCCCGATGAGGTTGGTACTAAGCATGCCAGAAATGGATAGACTTGGTATTGGAGTTTAAGATGGAAATCACTATAATATGTATCATAACATATCAAAGGAACTTCATTATGTATCAACGTGGTTCTTATTAACTTCACTAGAAAGTAGGGTTGGAACCAGGGACAATCCCATGAAATTCGTCAGTGGGATTGAAGTAGTTCTTGGAAACTTCATCAGCGAACCAGAGGGGTTTGTATCAACTCGTATAACATGCAACCAAAGGTGATTTCATTAATTCTTCCAATATGGGGAGGTTTATATTGAAAAAATTGCTAATTTTTCTAAAGCGTCTCTGAAGAAATCATAACAACGTCTGATCCAGGTGGATATTGGTGGCCACCCACCTATTCCAACTAGCTCTTATTGACATTTTTTAGTTCAACACGTTCTTCTGTAATTATTTGTAATTGTGGGTTCTACACTTCTGGGGTTGTATGAATCCCTACATATCTTTCAGGTGGATATTGGTGGCCGCCCACCTAATCCAACTAGCTTATTTTGGAAGTTTTCATGTCAGTACATCTTTCAGTACTTCCAGGGTCGTTTTGGGGCCCTAAACAATGTTTTTTTGGCTTTCCACAGTTAAACTGTAGATGGAGTTAGAGTTTGACAACATAATGTGTAGTTCTCAAAAATATCTTTCCAGCGGGATATCACGTGCCTAAAACAAAGGTCGTATGCAAAAGTTACGACCCCAGGAAGTTGAGGTACCAACTTACCTGCCGGGGCCCACATAACTTTTGGCGTTTCATCTCCTAGGGTTAAGTTTTGGGATGTCTAGGGTTTTGGAATTCATGAGTAATGTTAAAAAGGCCTATGGAGCCTCATTGTAATAATTATGCTTAGACAGATGCATGTAGCATCCACAACTATTCTTAGAGATAACTACCACCATTCCATCAAGTTGTTTCAGTAATGCAGTTTTACAGTTTCAACCTATTTTATTTATTCAATAGAAGTTATTGTTCATTGGATGTCTGTTGTAGTTCTTTGTATCTTTGTGTTATGGTATTCAATCTATTATTCATTTCATTTCTCTCATAAATATGGATCATTAGTATCAGAGCGGTCTGATCTTCATTTGTTTTTCTTTGTGCATGTCCCCGACAAGATCTAGGTACAAGAAGTTGGGACTCGAACTAGTTGAGCCTTTAAAAGATTGGTCGCACCGAACTTGACCACAACTCATGGGGGACAAGAATAAAGATGATGGAGGAGGATATCCCTTTAAAATGTTGCTCAAGGAATCCCTTGCATGACAAAGGAATGAGATGGTGTACAATTTTGCACAGATCCTTCGGCGGTTGCTCACAGGAGATACATCTTCATCAAGTGGCCATGCAACCCCCTTAAAGGTACAAGTAAGTTTTGATATTCCATTATTTGAAGGGATGATAGATGGGGATGCTATAGATAAATGGTTGAATCTTCTTGAATGGTATTTTTTGGTCCACAAATTTTCTGATAGGGAAAATTTTATTTTTTCACTCCTCAAGACCATCCCCCATGTTAAGGACTGGTGGGATACGTACTCTGGGGAAAGGGACATAGAGGAATCTGCAATATTTTTGGTCTCCCCCACCTAGGATTCCTTCAAGGATACCATTAAAGAACAATACTGCCATGTTGGAAGCTACGAGGACTAGTACACAAGATGGACCACACTGAGTCAAGAAAGGGACCAAACAATACCATATTTCACCAATATTTTCCATACTCTACGCGCCAAATTAGGTATCAAAGACTCTGAATGACACATGGTTCTAAAATACCATGGTTTTCTACACAAATACATTCAAACAGAAATGGATTTTTTGGACATTGCATCATTAGGTGCAGCTTATAGATATGTTGTCAAGATCGAGCATAAATTTATGCAGAAGAGGTGATAATTTGGATCTGCAAATTGCTCACAGCCGAAGCAGGGAAAAAGGCAGTCCCACCCACCAAACAAGGAAATGAGCAAATATGGTCTCTCTCAGGACAACCAGTCTAATTCACAACCCAATAAGGGTAATGGGAAGTCGAAGAAGGATATGGGGAAATGGTGTGAATACCATAAAATCCCTTGGCACAACACCGAATAATGTCGCTCCAAGCAGTCACTGGTGGTTGAGCTGAAATATTCTGAGTCAAAGGCAGATTATGACTCTGAATCAAATCCAGAAAGTGGGAAGTGGATCATCAATGCCAAACCTAGTGACACTGTCGCTACCACCAAATTCCAACCAAGCGAACTAGAAGAACCATAGGGAGGGGAACGCCTCTTTCACTCACAGATGTGGGTAAAGGGGACTTTGTTGCATTTCATTGTTGATAGCGACAGTCAGAAGAACCTAATTTTAGAAGAGGTAATCAAGTGACTGGACCTGCTGATAACATAGCACCCACATCCCTACACCATCGGTTGGCTTCATCAAGGACGATATCTCCGCGTCATCCAATAGTATCATCTTCCCTACAACATCAAGCCCTTCAAAGATGAGGTATTGTCTAATATTTCTCCCCTTGAAGTTTGTGATGTTATTTTAGGCCAACCATATTTGTGGAAGTGAAATGTTGTGTATAATTCTAGACCCCACAATGTTATTATTACTTTGGGTAGAAAATTGTCTAGGATACCAGAGGTAGTGTCGCCTACCGCTAGCCTACCACTATTTCTTTAATTTCTGTTAAGAAATGCAGTAAGGTCATTTCACATATTAGGAAATTCGTCTTCTTTGTGATTTGTGCTTGTAGTAAGAAGAAGGTCGCCACCACATCAGTGACCTCTACACAAATCCTCTCTTTGCAACAGAATCGAGTGGATAGGATCATGGAAGTGGATAGACGTATTCTCCTCACCCATAAGGGTACCAACACATTTCCAAGTCAAGAATCCAATTGATCTAACCCTAGGTATACCGCTACTTGATGGACTAGTCTATCATCACTCGCTGATGGAAAATGATGAAATCAAGAACCATATCCAAGAGCTACTTCAAAAGGGGCACATCCGAACCAACTCCTCCCCTTGCGGAAGCCTGATTGTGCTAGTGCAAAAGAAAGACAAGACCCAATGGCTCTACATTGATTAGAGAGCATTAAAAAAATCATCGTCAGGAACTGGTACCCAATTCCCCAAATTGATGACCTTCTTGACCAACTCAAAGGGGAAAAGTTCTTCAATGAGATTGACCTAAAGCATGGCTACCACCAAGTTCCCATCAAACCAACTGATGTATGGAAGACAACTTTCAAATCTAAAGAAGGTCTCTTCTAATGTCTAGTCTTGTCCTTTGGCTTAACAAATGCACCAACAACTTTCATGAGATTGATGGATGATGTATTGAGACCATTCACCAACTCTTTTGTGGTGGTATATCTGGATGACATCCTCATCTTTAGCAGAACTTGGGAGGAGCACATGCAACATATTCAACAGGTTTTGGGCACTCTGCGACAACACAATCTATATGCCAACTTGGGAAAACGCTCCTTTAGCATGAACATGGTCCAATACTTGGGCTACATTGTTGATGAGCATGGGGTACATGTGGATCTAGCTCAATTCATTTGTGACTGGCCAACCCCAACCACACTAACCGAGCTTCGAAGCTTCTTGGGACTTTCCAACTTCTACCGAAGGTTCATGTTGGGATTCTCCCATATTGCATGGGCCCTCAGCCAAGTAACTGAGGGCTGTGGCAAGGAAAAGTTCACATGGGGGTAGGCACAACAACAAACAATTGATGATCTAAAGAATTAGTTGTGCTCAACTCCAGTACTCTCCTTACCCGATCTGTAACAATCGTTCGATATTGAGATTGATGCCTCTGACTATGTTGTAGGTGCATTTCTCACTCAACATGGTCATCCAGTAGCATACCACAGTGAGACACTCTCAGATATTGTCCAAAAATACTCCACCTATGAAAAATAAATGTATTCCATTGTGCAAGCCTATTGTCAATGGAAAAATTACATTATGGGAAAAGAAACAATCATCCACACTGATCACAAGACTCTGTAGTTCATACAAACACATGGGAAGTTGCAGAACGACCTCCTTCAAAAGTGGTCCACATACCTACAATAGTTCCATCTCAACATCAAGTATAAAATAAGGAGCACAAATCGTGTTGTTGATTGCCTCAGTCGCCCTCCCGTTGTTGCACTCAACACAATGCTCCATTCCTGTGGGCATGAGGCATCTGAGTGGCCCCAACTTTATCAGCGTGACCATGACTTCACCACCACCTATCAGCTCTTGGGTACAGGAGTGAATGTCATTGATTTTCACATCCAAGATGGTCTGTTATGCCATTTGGGCCACCTATGTGTTCCCAAAAGCGAGCGTGCAAAGATGATTTGGGAGGCTCACTATAGTCGGATGGCAGAACATTTTAGCATGGAGAACATTGTGTTCGTTCTACAAAAACATTTTTATTGGCCAAGAATTTGACAAGACGTCAGCAAATATATCGGATCTTGCAATTCATGTGCCATTTCCAAGCCAACCATAAAAAAACGAGGCTTATACACCCCTCTTCCTACTCCCGAGAGGCCTTGGGAATGCATTTCGATGGATTACATGTCTGGCCTTCCATCCACCATGCATGGAAATGATAGTGTATTTGTGGTGGTTGATCGGTTTTCGAAGATGGACATTATCACAACCTGCAAGAAGAGCATCACAACAACAGATACTTCCAAGCTCTTCTTTGAACGAGTGTGGGTCCACTTTGGGATACCACATACCATCATCTCATATCAGGACAACAGGTTCCTCAACACATTTTGGTTGAGCCTTTGGTCACTGTTGGGCACCAAGCTCACTAAATCCACTTCTTTCCACCCCTAAACCGATGGCCAAATAGACGTCGTCAATTATATGATTGTGCACATCATGTGCATGTAAAACTATAAGCATCCACGTACATGGGATGAGAGTCTTCCGTATGTTCAACACAGCTACAACAGGGCTCTCCATAGCTCCACCGACCATAGCCCATTTTAGGTAGGGTTGGGATTCCAACCCTTGGGTCCCATTGATGTTGCACTACCTCTTACAATTACACATGAAAAATATTCCCATGTTCAGTCTAAGGCCAACAAAGCCACCAAATGCATTGAGCAGATTCAGCACATCTACCAACAGGTCCATGAGATTTTGCAGAAATCCAATGTTAAGTACCAACAATGCCATGACCAACACCGAGTACCACACTAGTTTTAGGTGGGAGACAAGGTCTGGTTACATTTACAGAAAGAGTGCCTTACAGGGCCCCATCAGAAGATCTACCCACTTTGCTACGGGCCTTACACCATCACCAAGGATGTGTGTAGCAATGCTTTTGAGCTCAACACTCCACTCGTCCTTGGCTTGCACCCAGTGTTCAATGTGGACCTCCTTCGACCATATTTTCCACCATTATTGGACACCTTAGAGATCACAGAACAATTGACACCAATAAATCTCAACCCTGAAAGCATGGAACATGCATCCACTGATCAGGTAGTGGACACACATGTTAAGGGCACTCACTAGCATAGGATCCAACTTTATTGGGTTGTTAAGGCAGGGAAACTCCTACACCAAGGAAAGTGGCTCACTTGGATACATATTCAACAAAATTTTCCTCACCTGATGGGGGAACTCAACACAATGGAGACCATTGTTTCCTAAGGGGGGATGAATGATCCAAGTGGATATTAGTGGCCAACCATCTATTCCAACTGGCTCCTCTTGACATTTTTTAGTTTAGCATGTTCTTCTATAATTCTTTGTAATTGTAGGTTCTACACTTTTGGGGTTTTTTGAATCTGTACACAACTTTGAGGTGGATATTGGTGGCCTCCCACCTAATCCAAATGGCTTATTTATAAATTTTGGTGTTTCATCTCCTAGGGTTAGGTTTTTGGATGTCTAGGGTTTTGGAATTCATGAGTAATGTTAGAAATGCCTCTGGAGCCTCATTGTAATCATTATGCTCAGAGGGATGTGCGTAGCAACGACATCTCTTCACAGAGATAAATACCACCATTTGAGCAAGTTGTTTCAGTTCTATAGTTTTAAAATTCCAACCTATTTTATTTATTCAATAGAAGTTATTGTTCGCTAGATATCTGTTATAGTTCTCTATATCTCCATGTTATGGCATTCAATATGTTATTAATTTATTTCCACTCATAAATCTAGATCAACATCACTAGATAAGCACCAGATGCCAGAACGATAACCTTGTCGATTATGTGAGTCTCACAAAATTGGCTAAGTATCGGATCAGGGTTTTGAATAATTATGTGTTAGGGTTGATGAACTAATCTGATTCAGGATGAGGTAAACATTGGTTAAAAATTGTGCATGTTTCTTGACAGATAATGTTTTGAATGGGGCAAACCTAGACGGGGAAACACCATGTCCACATACTAGTTCAAAATAATAAGCTAGGGCATGGTATTTTTAGGGAAATTATTAGGGTTTTATGGATGCACAAGTTGGGAAAGGTTTTTTTGTCGACCTAGGTGCATCTCAACATGTAGTGGATCAGTTTGATGGTGTAGGAAAGCCATTGGTGTGAGGGAAAAGATTCAAGGCATGGGCTAAGGAAGATGGATTGAGTGGGATAGGTGAGGTATGGTCATCGAAGGACGAGGTTGTGAGGTTAGTAGATGGGCTCAATAGTACCCGTCATAGAGACAAACCCTAACCCTAACCTTGTAAAATATATAAACATGTAGAGTGAGGAGCTAGGGCTTACTTGGAAAAATATGACATGTGGACATGGAGAGTGTTGATATGATCTTCCCCTTGAGGTTTTTATCTATGCATGATATGGTCCCTTTTCGCTGCCCTCGATAAAAGCTATGAAAGCGAAATGGAGAAAAAAAAGGACTGAACCTTTGTTTTATAACTTTTTGTGTGCGAGTTTCAAGACACTGGAGGTGTTGATAAAATGTGTGTCGGTGTTATGGTTCATTTTTCAGACAAGTTTATAGAAAATGTGTTGGTTCACAATATGTGTATTGGAAGGGGTAAGGGGAATTGTTCCATTCATACTAGTGAAGTTAAGGGGAACTCCTCCGGTTTTCAAATAGTGTGTGTTGGAAGACTTAACAAGAAAAACATCGGTTGGAGCTTGTGTACCAGAAAGGTTGTGTGGAGGTCCTTCGGTAGCATCGAAGGTAAAGTAAACAACTCGGTCAAGCCCATAAATTTCATACCAGCGCAATTTTCAACAACTCTTCTGGTGCTTATCGGAGGTGGTAGTGTTAACACAATCAGTGGCCAAGCTAGTGTATCAGAGAAGTTTACAAGAATTTTGTCGGTGTGTATCAGGAACGTTCTTATGAAATCCTCTGATGCATCAGAGAAGTTCATGGAAACTCTTCCAATGGACCAAAAATATCCAAGTATCAAACCCAAACAAAACCAAACCAAGCTTGAAAGATAAAACAAGTTCATCAAAGGGAAATGAGAAGATTAAGTGTAGGTTAAGAAAATGAGCAGTCTCGTAGGTAAGTAAAGAGGTTTTCAAGTCAAAACAAGAGGGGTCCCATTTTCTTGGTAAAAAATGACTTAACTGGAAAAATCATAAGAAAAATGGAAGGTCTTGATCCCTCACAAAACAAGAGTTTAGGTATAATTTTTACTCTTGCAATCTTTGGTGAAGTGGCCATATTCATGGTATAAATTGCATTTAAAGGGATTTATTCAGAATATAATGGTTGAAGAAGAGACTAATCATCTAGATTTATGTTTATGGATTTAGGAATGCCTTATGTAGGATCAAATTCTACACATATTTGAGGGAAAGAACCATAACATTGGTTGCATAAACATCAATGTTGTGAGAAACAATATTGTTTTGATTCTTTATTTTGGCTCTCAATATACCCATTTTACTACTCAATGAATCAAATAACTTGTAATATGATTTTTGTGTCTCTAGATCACTTTGACTCTATCAGAAATGGAGACCCTCAATCCCTCAGTCATCATCTTGTTGATTATGCCTCATGACATCCAAGAGGAAGGAACCCCATCTATACCTAATGGATTCTTATACTTGTGGTGGAGAAGGGGATTTTGTTTCTGGGAATCTACTATGGCCTACAACTAATCATGAAGATGACGGTGGGTGAGGTCAAGCCTATAAAATCCGAAGAGTATGGGAGCATGAAGGTCTATGTTTTCTAAGGTTGAAGCTCTTTGGGGACATATTCATTGGAGAGAGGGAAAGTGTGTGGATAAGCCATAGGAATGCATTCATGAGGCTAACCAAGGGCTTCCTTTTTGTTTCCACCAATCTACATAATTCCATAACTGCCATTGAAAATCCCCATGAGAGATTATGGGGCCTTTAGTATCATCCAGAGGTGTTGGAAAGAATATTTTTTTCTTGTAGTTTGATGACACCCTTGCCTTTGTTTGCACTCATGTTAAGAAAATATATGGCCAAGGTATTAGCCATGGGGAGACATATAAAATCTTGATGATATCTATTAAAGGGAATAACATCATAGTATGGGTTAAATCATTTAATTATGTTGAATCCATAAAAAAAAGATTGAAGATAAAAGTGGAGATCCTTATGGTTCAACAATTTATGTACATTGGTAAGCAATTGGATGACCTTCATTTTTTTTTCTTCGAATATTACATATGTAAAGATTCAATGGTTTTATTTGTATTACAACTTCATGGAAGTGTGTGTGTTTTGGGGGGGGGTAATGGTATACCCTCCTCAAATCTTTTTTCCTTCAAAGACGCGGTCAAGAGCCAACCCTCCATAGTTGCTTCAACCTATCCACCTAATGCCTATATTTTGGATAAATCAAATGAATTTTTGGCGTTGAAAGTGTTAGAGAAAGATGTCTTTGATCTACTCTCACACTATGTATCTAATACAATAATTTATTGATTTAATGGATTTTGGCCTCCAATGTCTGAGTTGTATCAATGGATTTACTCCACTTGAAAAAAATATTGCAATGTATATTTATGCACAACAAGTAGGCTTTGTTGTTCATTTTACAAATCTTGTTGACTATCATAAAGTTTTCGAGGAGAGAACTTGGTTATAGGGTTGAACGGGTATAATTGTTACTCCATGGCTCCAAAAATTCAACCCTGCCACCATGAATGCAACCACAATATTAGTTTAATTCATCTGCCAAATCTATCTATACACTTGTGGCATCTAAAAGTATTTGAAAATATATATTGGGAATGCATTGAGGATATTTATAAAAGGAAATATATATCATGTCAAAATGTGCCTCTTAAAATATGTTCAAGTATGTGTTGAGCTTGACATAAGTCAAGGTTTATCAGACAAGATAATCCTACATGAAAAACTTTTGATGGACTCAATTTTTAGATTGTGAGAATACAACTTTCCAATTCTAGAATTGTCAACAAATAGGAGATTTTAGGACATGTTCCCTAAAGTAAAAGCTCACCCAAAAGGAAAAAGGGGACCTAGATCAAGATGAAAGGGTTGGCACTCACCAGAACAATAGTATTCAGATTATATAGAAAATCAACTTATAGAAATTAAACAAGCAACATCTCTACAACGAGATATAAATGTTTTTCTATAAAATCTAATTGAGGAATCAACTCTCTCCCCTAGAGGATGGAGAAGAATACAAGTCTATAGTGGTACCCCCCATGAGGATTGCAAATGAAAATGAAATCCCATAATGGGGAATGAAAAGACAGTGTGACTCTAATGGTCAAGTAAGTGTTCTTGAACTAACTGATATTAAAGATGAGATCACCTCTTCTCTACCTCAGAGACCAACATTTGTCTACACCTTCTTTTAAGGATATGATATGGTGATATTGATAGATCTTTATATATTGGGAGTTATTTGGATTATCGTATTCTAAATTTTGTGAAGGATTATCTAGTTACTTTATGTTAGTTTTTTCTTTGGATTTTAGTTTTTATTTTGATTATACCCGATGATGTATAAGTTATTTTCTTGATGTTTTTATAAATATCAAGCTTATGAATTGATACAAATCTAAAATTTAATTAGAACAAGTAGGGACTACATGGTTTTGTGTCATCAGACACAAAATGTAATATCACCATTTCTTCTTGAAATAAAGATTTTTTTTCTTGAAAAAAGAATGTGTGTGTGTGTGTGCCTATTTCACCATTGAGCAAGGTTCAATTCTCGTGGGGAATTTTCCTAGAGCCATGGGTTCGTCTTGAGGTAGTGATTGAACATTTTGTTGCATGAAAACATATTATATTAAATTATCTCATGACCTATGCAAAAATAAATGGATCAAATACTACCCCCATGTTTCTCCCTTATTATTCCAAAGGGGTTGGATCCAATGGTGAGAAGCAAGAAATATTTTACCATTGGGAAAGGTTCAATTCCCATGAGGGATTTTCATGGAGCCATAGGGTCACCTTGATGTAGTGATAAAATAAGTGGTTGCACCTAAAGGGATTATATTAAATTATCCTATGACCCCTGCACACATAAGTGAATCAAAACCCAGTCCCATGTTTTCCTTTATTAACCCAAAATGGTTGTATCCAATGGTGAAAAGCAAGGAGTTTTTCACCATTGGGCAAGGTTTAATTCCATAAGGGATTTTCATGGATTCATAGGGTCACCTTGAGGTAGTGGTAAAACATATGGTTGCACCCAGAGGGATTATATCAAATGATCTCATGATCCCTACACACATAAGTGAATCAAAACACAACCCCATGTTTCTCCTTTTTTCAGTCAATGGTGGCTTGCTCAATTGGTACAAGTGAGGTGATAATGTAGCCTCCACCAAGGTTCAAGTCTCACCAATGACACAATATTAAATCCTTCAAAAAACATTGGACCTTGTGCCAAATCATGTGCCTTCAGGCATGACGTAATGATCATTTGGGTCAAAATCATCGAAATAACATGACCTTGTTCTTGGATTTTTCGACCATTGAGTTGTTTCACATTCAATATATATATATATATATATATATATATATATATATATATATATATATATATATATATGAGAAATATGGGAAGATTTGAGGTTGAGAAGATGTGAATAATACATTGCAATAAATTTAAACTCTCACCCCTATTAGAGAGAAATATTTATGACCCACTAAGAAAACATAACCCTATTGATTTAAGTGCAAGTTGATTCTCCTTAGAAGAAAATTTTCTTACATGTGAATATTTATCATGCATTCTTGGCTCATCTAGGACCTATTTACAATACTTTTGTGTATTATCTCAACTAAATACATATGAGAAGTATGGGAAGGCTTGTGGTTGAGAGGACACAAAATAATATGGTACAATAAATTTAAACTCCCACTCCCATCAATGGGAAAGATTTATGACCCACTAAGAACCCTAGTAACAATAACACGAAAGAGTTGCATGCAAATCGATTGTCCTCAAAAGACAATTTTCTTACATGTAAATATTTATCATGCATTATTGGCTCATCCATGTTCTATTTACAAAATTTTGCAAATAATTATCATGCATTCTTGGCTCATCCATGTTCTATTTATAAAAATTTTATTTTTATTTTTTAATGATATTGTTATATACCAAAAAAGTGAAGGAACATCTAAGCACATTGAGAAGAAACCAATTTTATGCTAAAATACCAAAATGTACATTTGGGAGATAAGAGGTTGAATATTTAGGCCATGTATTTTTAAAGGAGGAACTCAAATATGTTACAAATAAAGTCATAGCGATTATAGAGTAGAAAAAACCAAAAAATATATATAAATCGAGAGGGCATTCAAGTTTAATGGGATAATACCAAAGGTTTGTAAAAATTTGTGCATAGATGGCAGCACCACTTTCAAACTTATTAAAGAAAATTTGCTTTCAATCTAATGATGAAGTAGAAGAATGTTTTGCATCATTAAAGAAGTTAATCTCTTACACTCATGTCTTAACTACTTCATATTTTTCTAAACCCTTTGTAGAGGAGTGTGATGCTTTAAGTTTTGGAATTGGGGTTGTATTAATGTAAAAAAGATGCTCTAGCATTTGAAAGAAGTAATCTCAACCAAAGAAAGAAATTCAAGTCTACTTATGATAAGGATATATCATGTCCATCATACACACATTATTTAGTGGTGTCCATATCTTTTAATAGAAAAGTTTATCATCCATGTTGATCATAACAATGTCCAATAACTAGTACAATAGAGAAAAAAGAATATGTAGTTGCAAATGCATTATCGTGGAAAGATGAAGATATATCTACTTGTGAAATCTAAGTATTGGAACTAACTAATTAAAATAAATCTAATTAAAATACATAAAAATTCATTGATGCGTGTGCTAATATCAACAAAATTGACAAAAAAACCCTAACTTTGGATGGAGTAATGACATTATATGTTACAAAAGAAGAATTTATCTACCTTCAATTTGGAAGTTTAAATTAAAGGTTGTAAGAGAATATCGTGATTCCATAGTAGCGGGAAATGTATGTTTTTCAAAACATACTACAATGTTAGGTAATCATTCTATTGAAAATGCTTGTACATATATATTAAAAAATACATAGAAAAATGTGACACACATTAAAGAAATAAAAGTGAAAATATTCCATAACTAAGATGATCCATCCCCTACACATTCCAAAACAAAAATGGGGGGAGATTTCCATGGAATTTATTGAGAATTAACCATTTTCTAAAGGGAAAATACAAGATTTATGTAGTGATTCACTAGTTAACAAAGTATGCACACTTTTTGGGCGTAAAGAAAACATAAAAATGAATTGCATATACCTTCTATAAATTTGTTTACAAGTTACATGGTTTTCTTAAGCTTATTGCTAGAAATAGGGATGCAAAATTGAAAAGTAATTTTTGGAAGGAATTCTAACAAAGTGAAATATCTTTGAAAATGAGTTATACTTATCATCCCTAAATGAGTGGACAAATTGATATTGTCAATAAATGTCTTGAGGCATATATTCATTGCTTTTCTACAGATAAACAAAGCAAATGGTTCCACTTGTTGCATCTTGTTGAATGGTGGTACACTTATAATTATCATACATCCACTAAGTGACACCTTTCAAACCCTATTGTTATAATCCTCCAAAACTCAAGGACCTTGGCCTAACATATATCAAAGTTCTAATAGCCAAGAATCATCTTGAAGAAAATCATTAGGTTGTCCAAATACTAAAAAAAAACTTAGTGAATACATGGAATAGAATGAAACGACAAGGTAAATCAACATAGATCAGAAAGAGGATTTGAAGAAGGTGATTAGGTGTTCATAAGACTTCAACCATATAAGAAACCATCCCTATAAAAACAAGGATAGAACAAACAGGCTCCTAAGTTTTTATGATCCATATCAAATCAAGAGAAAAATCAATCAATGTATTTCTTAAATCTACCCAACAAAAACTATATCCATATTGCATTCCATGTATCTTTCCTAAAAAAATTTACCTATATTTGGATAAAAAACGAAAACTACCTAAAAATAATTACCTATACTTGGATAAAAAACGAAAACCTCGTAATGCACCTTGAGGATATTTATCCTCTAGTCACTCAAGATAGTATAATCCAAAACAAAAGGCATAACTCTCCAATAAAAGAACCACCGATTATATCTATATCATCGAGTCCCATATCTTGTAAATCATCATTGTCATTTACAAATAAAATATATCTCATGTGTTATATGCAAGTGAGTTCGCACACAGTTTTAGTCCAGTCCAAGACAAATCTGTGAAATTTGATTAGAGTTGGAAAGCGTATAAAATCATCCACGAGGATGTTGAACCTCTCATCTATAAGACTATTATCCAAAATAATATAGTTGGGTAAAACTAATTTCTCAATTACTAGGATACGATCTACTTTTATCCGGGTTAGAAACAAGTCATCAATATTGAAAAATACAAAGGATAGTATGAATGGGTAAGAGTCCCTAGGTTTTAAACTTTTTATGACTTTTGTCACAAATTTCAATATTCTAGTTTTGAAAAGTCATTAGCCAAACAAAGAAGCAACCAAACCAGAGGTAGGGGCTAATAGTGAGTTTATTAGTGATATTGTTTTTATTCCTCAATTAAAGGCCTTACAACCCAAATTGAAAAACATTCTAGAAAAAGCTAAGGCGGGCAGAATATAAATATAAAGGAATGTATCAGAGGAACATGATTCAAATCTTTGAAGATAAAAGTATGATGTAGAACATTGTTACCAAGATGGGTTCATGTAGAATATTGTCACCAAGATGGGTTCATGAAGGATTTAGTACACTCTTAGATTTGCAAAAGCATAAAATGTTCTTAGCTTCTCTATCCCCATAGCAGTTGGAGAAACTTCTCTATCCATGTATTTGTTGGAGCAACATTTTGTAGACATAAACAAAGCCACTACTTTAGCCACTTGGAAGTAGTTTCATCTCTTTAAAAAACAATGAAATATCAAAAACTATTAGTTTTTTCAAAGATCTTAGTGGTTTGATCTAGAAAAATATCAAATGGTTAACGTTCTTACTATAAACCATTTGGAACTAGATAAAGGCATAAAGTACTTGGGTTTTAATTTAAAACCTTATATTTTCAAGTTTTAGGATTGGATTTGGTTGTATAATAAAATAGAAGTTAGAATCTCTTGGTGGTGCAATAGATGGATGTCCAAGACATGAATATTAGTGCTAGTTGAGTCTATTTTGGAGAGTATTCCTTTGTATTGGATGCATATTGCCCATATTCCAAAAGACATCCTTAATAAGATTAAAAAAAACAAATTGTGGACTGTGTTATGTTGGTTTTGTCACATGGGTGAGCAAAAACACAACACTTACTTGCCTAGTTAAGTCAACTAAACAAGACAGAGGTTTGTGAGTTGATTAGATAACCAAATACACATGAAACGAGAAAATATAAATAAAAACAAAAAGAAATAAATGTTAGAGAATCTTGGAAGAACTAGAACCATGAAAAACAAAAAATGACAATCATATAGCTACCAATGGATCAATGTATTGCTAGGCTAGCACTGTAGAGAAAGACAGGGAATTATGAATCCCCTCTTCCTCCTTGGGAGGGCTCTTGAGTTCCCTAATAGAGATCTCTTCTCTTCATACAATGGCAAGTAACAATGGTGAAGAAATACAATGGCAAACCTCTCAAGAGGTGAGTGGAATGGTCCTTGCTATAATGCTTGAATGATTCAAAGAGAAAAGAGGATTCTCCAAGAAGAATTCTTGCAACATAACAATACCTTAAAGTTATTGTTTTTCTAGCACACCCATGGCACATATTTATAGTGTCCATTCATGGAAAGATACAACTAGTTCATAGTGTGAACAAGGGGCATTTTAGGGCACTTCTTAGCCCTTGACAAACATTCAAGCTCGATTTTTCTCAGATCTGAGTGTCAAATCATGTTGGGGGTCGGAATGGAAGTGGTTGAGAGGCCGACAAGATTCATAAATGTGTCGTTCATGAGAATTACACACCTTTTCTCGTAGACAGACGTGCATCTTGTGCATTCTGCGCACAGTGGATGATTAGGGTTGTGTTGGCCTGCACATTCTGTGCATAATGCACACACTTCCTTTGTTGAATTTGCACAGTTTTGTTTTTGAACCAAGTGTATAGTTTTATGCCTTTTTGATGGATTTTGGTGTTGTAGGTGTACTAATTGTTGTTGGAATTGATGTCTTTCTTCAACCATTGTGTGAAATGTTGCAGACTATTTTTCAGTGATAGCAGATGCCCCCTGATGTGTGAGGTTAGGAGCATACATATAGCCGAAATACATCAATGTTTAATTTGCTGATAGTGTCATTGTGTGAAAGAGTGAAGAGAGGAACTGCAAGAGTGATCTGTCGGAGGGAGAGGGAAAACTGTGGGAACCAAACCTTTCTCTAGGAAGAAAAAATAAAATATGTATTTAAACGAGGTGGGCATGCCCCATGCTCGTGTCATGAAACCAAAATGTGGGACTATAACTGAAGATGCATGATGATGTAGATAATTGCAGCGCCCTTGGGGGTGGTTGATAACGGAAAATGATGGTCCTGAATGGTGAGCTAGCTCTGAATCGAGTAATGGACGATGGTAAGAAGTGTCAATAACTCATAGGCATTGATGGCCTATCAAATTCAAAGGTCTTTGGTTGGTATGGAAAGCTACAATGATTACATAGTAAGAGCCACCTTAACATGAGATTTTGTTGAAGTCAAATGTTATGGGGGTCAATGGAATCAAAAATCAATGATGACTCTCTCTGTGACGTCCGAGACTCCTCATTGAAAAGGTAATGAGAGTCAAGATACGGTCGTCCTTCTGGAAACTGTGTTGAGGTCGACAAGAAGGGAGATGCGACGTCAAGAAGCAAAGGGATTCTTGAAATCCACTGAGTAATAGATGATGTCAAGTACTCATGGATACCATGGACTAATTCAAGATGCTATGGGACTCAAGATTGCCCTTGGTTGGGGTGGAAAATCCGGGACAAGTGTTGCAGTGGTGTTTTTAGGGAATTCATGAGGTAGTGATTCTTCGATTGGTGGAACTTCGATGTGGAGAGGGGACTCAATGAGAGGAGTATTGTCTCTGATATCTGTTCCGTTAGAGGAAACTACACAAACTTGTGTTGAAATAGAAGGGTTTAGGAGAGGTGGAGCTCCATGATAAGTCCCTAACAAGGATGGGTCCTTGAATATTCCAGGACCAATGTCGATGACTGGAAAAAAATTCGAGCTAGTGCAGACAAAGGGGAGAATTTTATCAATGTTGGTGAAATGATTAGGCTCGTAATGTGTAAGTTGTTCTATGGTGACGATGTCCCTTTATGGGGAACATCATCGTATGAAACACAGAATAGGCGACCGCCTTCATAGCATACATGTAGCTACGTTCGAACAAGATATTGTAATCAAGTGGGACGTCGATAAATTCAATGTCAATCAAGATGGTTTTTCCCCCAATTTCGACAGGGACATTTTGGAAGATCCCTTCAGGGGATGATGGTTGACTATCATAAGCTCTCAAGGTGATTGTAGATGGTACTAGCTCAGGGGAGCTGAGTTTTTTCCATACTACTTTGGATATGATGCATGTGGATGCACCTTCATCAATGATGCACCAATGAATTTTCATGTTCCAGATCTTAACTGGTATCTAAAAAGCTACCATAGTGGGGATGCTTGGGTCTTCGCTATCTAAATCAAAGGTGATTAGCCGAGTATCAGCTGGGTCGACTGCCCCCAAGGCAGAAAGTAAGGATTTGCACTGAGATGGACAGGTTTGGAGTACCTCCAATACAAACATGGTTGCAAGAGACTATGCTAAGTTGTCGACCATACTGTAATTATGGGCTTCCCTAGCATGAGGGTTATGTACATTTCGTCGTAGAGACATGCAGAGTATACAGGGATTTGGTTGCGAGTTTGGGCATGGGATCATCAATGGTTGTCATGTTGTATCTAGATTTGTTTCTGAGCTCTTTAGGGTAGAGTTAGGAGGTTGGTTGTATGGACAACTGCGTGTTTGCAGAAGAATCTCTTCCTCAATGGTATGGATGATATTGTGATCGGTTGGATTTGTGGGTTGATTAGGACCTGGGTTTGGATATTGCCCCATTTGCAGTGGGGCATAGTTTATCTCTTGTTGGGTATTCATCACACCTTGGTGTGGAATGGGGTTTTACAAAATGGCCAGAGGTGGTGGTTGCAAATAATG
This sequence comes from Picea engelmannii, assembly GCA_009831015.1. Classification (NCBI taxonomy): domain Eukaryota; kingdom Viridiplantae; phylum Streptophyta; class Pinopsida; order Pinales; family Pinaceae; genus Picea; species Picea engelmannii. The sequence goes on along the minus strand of ML777803.1, from coordinate 486,235 downwards.
TTGTGGGTTCGTCTGAGGGGAAGGTGGTGCTGGAGGTTGTTGTGTGTTCATGGATTCTTTCATTCGTTTGTAATCAACAATTTGGGGGCAGTGGTGAGTATAATGTCCATACTCACTGCATAGAGTGCAAGGGAAGTTATTTCGAAGATTATTGTTCTTCCCTTGTCGTGGTTGATTGTTATTGTTGCCCCCTTGGGGGTTTTGGTTGCCTTGATTCTAGTTTCCCCTAGTGGGACGATTTTTTTGGGGGTTATTTCCTCCTGGTCCTGGGTTGTTATTGTTTCAATTTTTTCCTTTCTTCTTGGCATTATTCAGTTGGTGAGACAGATTTTTCGTATTCAACCGTTCAAAAGCATGAACCTGTTGAATGGGAGAGGATTGAACAAAGTTAACGCTGACATTTGGTTGTCCTGGTGGAGGAGAAACCAGTTGGGGAGGGCCAGGAAATGGAAAATATGGGTTGTTTTGTGGAGATGATCCGTATGGTGTATAGGAAGTTGAAGTACTTCCACTATTATTGGGGTTAAATATGGGGGTTGGGGGTGGACCCATACTGTATTGAGAGACCAGATGCATCTGGGGTACCGGTGGGGGTTCCCTCAATGACTAAGGGGGAACAACAAGATATGATTGTGGGTGAGTGCGAGGCGGGTCATAAGACGTCCCTCCATATGGTTGAGGATATTGATTTGCACCATAAGTAGGTGATGGGTGGTCGTAAGGGTTGAGATGTGTCATAGAACCAATCAACCCATCTGCAGCATGAGAAACCCCAGGTTTGTCCTGGCCAAATGTTAGGAGTCTGGGTGCATTAGGAAATATTGTGTATAAGTAACCTGATTGAGCATATATGAGGTCAAATTGATGGGCCTTGTTGATGGCTTCCTCTTCTGATTGAGGAAAAGTGGATGCTACATCCTTTGCAATCACAGGGACAAGCGATTTAAGAAACCAATCAAGATGTTGTTCTTTGGTGGTTTCTGCTTTACACAAACTATGTCGCCGACACCATTCATGGATATGGTCGGTTATATGGATAGCAGTGGTTTGTTTGAACTCAGAGAGAAGTTCTAATTCATTGTCATGATGAATTGGTAATTGGAAAAAATACAAAAAGGCCTTCGCCAATGATTCAAAGGTCATATGGGACTCTGATTTTTCGTCCACATACCATTTGGTTGATGAACTAGTGAGGGTACTTTGAAATAACCTTAAGTGGATGGAATCGTCCATGATGTTGTTTGAAGAGCACCATAAGTGGAAGGTCATAACATGGTTGGTGGGGTATTCCCTAGTTTACCTTCAAACTTTGGAATGTTTGAAGGCAATTTGGTAGGCATATTGGGCTAGGTGGCATCATGCAAGATGGGATCATTCATGAGTTTGGTTAAATCAAGAATGTTGATGGATGTCAAGTATGGCATAGTGGAATTTGGTGGAGGATTAGTCCTAGCCATTGTGTGTGTAGGTAATGGACCTGTCCCTTGAGAGGGATTTGGTGGGTTTGTACTTCTCCCTTGAGAAGAAGTTTGTCCCCCGCCTCCTTGTGAAGGAGAACCAATATATGGATTAACTTAGGTATTTGACCCAAGCAAAGTAGAACCAAGTAAAGTCGATCCCAAGACAGTATCACTCACTGGGGTGTGAGATGGTGGAGCCGGTGAGTTGGAAAAACTAGGGACTCCTCCTAGAATAGGAGGGAGATTCTACAAGCATCTAGAACGACGGGGATTCTGTGGATCCCCTATGTTTTTGACTAGCAAAGTGAATGTGTGAAAATGGTGACAAGAGAGAAATAAATGAACAAGAGATTTTTGTATTTTTGACCTTCACAAAATAGTATAACTCATAATTGCATGTAATCAAATGAACATCATACATAAATCACTGTAAAATAAACAAGCATGCAGATAGGTGGATTTTTTCTGCGTGGGGAAAAAAAAATGCTCGTGTCCTAAAAGTCCTATTGTCCTTCCTCTCAATTTATCACTGGACCTTCTAATAGCACTCGACAGTGGGGTATAAATCCAACAGAAGAGGAACTAGTGAAGGTTGAAGTAATCAATTATAATGAGGGGTAGAGGGTGCATATCCCGAAAGAGCTGGCGATATTTCCCAATAGCCACACAAAATATGTTCAAGGTCCTATTGCAGTCCACAACTTCCACATGGGTAGATATCCTATGTTTGTCCACTAAGTACCTTGGTCAAAGTGCAACATTTAGATTTTCGGCCTAAAAAATGGGTCACGAGATGGATACCCTCACAAGAGTTGGGTGACTCAAGGAGGGATGCGCAGAAAAACCAGACCTCGGCCTTCGAACTTTCACAGGTATGTCCCTTCCTTATGGTATATGAACACTTGACTTGGAGGATTTGAAATATCCCTATTCTCAACTTCTATTGTTTCAAAATGTGATAACCTGATAACGAGGGGTTATTTGGATGCCTACCCCCGAGATCCTACCTAGACTAAAAATTTCTTTAGGCACCTCCTGTGGAGGAAAATTTAGTGTGTTCTTTAGAAAATTTTTAGATGGAGTGGGATGAGAGATTGGGGTCATGGACCAACCTCGTTTGAATTAAATTGGTGTGGAAAATTTCTAAAGAAGTAGTCGGATCTTTCAGAGTTCATTTGAAGTACTTTGTGAGTACTAAAAAGAAAGCCTACTTCGACCTCAACTATTCTAATAGAAATTATGTGTGTGATGAGTGGCTTTGTGTGCAAGAAAGTGAAAAGTGTGCAAAATATTTTTAATAAGTTAAGTGTAATATTGTAGCATGTGGACTTCATGTGGTCCTTACAAATCTTCTTACCTAGCTTACTATGTTTCTTTGGTACAACCTTGCGGAATATTTAAAGCCCTAAAGAACTAGAAATGTGAACATATGGGTCCTTACTTGATCCTTTAAAATCCCTAGAATGTTGTCTAAACTAGAAAAACTTTTGAAACTATCCTAGGATTTTAGACATGTGGGAATGTATGTGCCCGTTACTTGATCTTTTAAACTTTCCTAGAGTGTTGTCTAGACTAAGAAACTTTTTGAAACTATCCTAAGATTGCAAACATGTGGCCATGTATCGGCCCTTACAAATCTTTAAGATGATTTCCAAAAATAAGAGGTACCCTAGGGGATGTTGGTCTCTCCTAATGATTTTTTAAGGGAGATGAAATTTCGTTTCAACCTCCTTTTCTTATTCCCGAGATCACACTTGGATGCGAGGGAAGAGCATACTTGGGAGTTAAAATTGATTTCTAGTCCCAAATTAATTGATTGTGTTTAAAAAAGCAATAACTTTAACTCAAATTTTAAAATGCCAAATGAGCCATCCATGTGGCAACAAAGCAAAGAGAAGAATTGTGATTCTTTTTACCCCTATGTGATTATGTTAGCTAACCTTGTTTGTAAGAAAGGACTCTAAGTGAAGTGTGATTACTTTACAAAGTGCAGGAAATTAAAATCTGAAGGCCAGGGGCCCTCAAACCACTCATAAAACCCTTACAATTTGCCAAAAATTGAACTTGTGCGTGGGTTGTAGTTCTAACAATCGCACTAAGCGCGCAGAATGCACACAATGCGCGGGTTTATGAAATCTAATGTGCACACAAAGCATAGAATGCAGGTCTGTGTGCCTTGAAAGCCACACACTTCCTCTCACGCATCGGGAAAGAAATTTCCAAATGCAATTCTCTTGCCTTGGCTTTGAATTATGACTTTGGAAGACTGGATTAGGTTGATTTTGGAAGAGTCAGAGTGACTCGCAACAAAATTTGCAAAACGCAAAATTGCATAGCGCTTGTTGGTGTAGTCGGTGGTCATCGTCGGTGGTCACGAAAAGGGAAGGTACTAATTGCTAAGCCCTATTTTCATAGATCGCGACATGGAAAGTCGAGATGCCTCACCACAAGATATCTGAAATGCGAAATGTGAAATCACTTTCTGATTAGCCTGTGGTCACAACCAATGGGCATATGAGATAAAATGTGAGACCCTGCAGAATTAATCCAATGGTGTTGATTAATTGGGAATATGATCAAAGGGCTACTATTGCACTTTAGAGTTAATTGATCAGTTACGATTCAATTAGCATAACTGAATCATAGTTATTGGACGTTTGGCGATTCAGTTGCTGAGGCATTTTCTTGGAGATTCAAGTTATAATTGAATAGGTGGTATAGGATAAAATGGAAACACAATGACTGTGGTTTTTTGGCTATTCGAACTAAAAGATGGGTTGAACTGTAAGAAACATAAAATTACAGTATGCATAGTGTGAGATAAAACTCAGAGATGCTGAACAGACAGAAGTAAGAGCAGAACTGCAGAACAATTTGAAGTAGAGCAGAACTGCAGAACAAAAAAAAGTAGAGAAGAATTGCAAAACAGAGAAGAATGGGTAATAAGTAAGACACCTATATTGTTTGTTATTCAATCATTTATTCTTAATTAGGGAGGTAGGGTGGTGCTAGGGAGGACTCTAGTCCTTTGTTATTTAAGTTGGTGCTTGAATACTGAAAGTTGGAGATTTCATCTGGTTGTGGCTAGAAAAATAGGGTGGCAGGGTGGTGCTTGGGAAAACACAGATTTTTTTGTATACAAGTTGGTTCTTGTATAAGTGGAAGTAGGTGCTTCCATCCAGTTGGTGCTAGAAAACTTAGGGAGTTGGTGCTTCCTTCTAGTGGGCGTTAGAGAAACTAGAGAGTTGGTGATCTCAACAAGTTGGAGCTTGTAAATCAGAC
>ML777803.1:443096-463511 GCA_009831015.1 Picea engelmannii | reverse complement strand
CTCTGACTACAGAATAATTGTCTTCCCTGTTGCAAGTATTAATGTAATCCAGGATTCTTAGATTGAACTTTAAAGAATGCAATAGGGAGGTTACTTTTCTGTGATTTAATTCAGAGCTTCAGTTCATTGAGCAAGTATTATTAATATAGATTTCTTACTACAACACCAAGTGCTTTTGGAATTGAGCATATATAGTGCGTGGCTACCTTTGAAACAAAAGACTTCCCTGGGTTGATAATTTATGTTTCACTTGGTTGTTTAAAATTAATTAAGCAATTATAGTGACCAACACAGATGCTACAATAAGAGGCTGCATAGATTGGCTGATTGTATCGACATAAAAGTTGATGAAGAAATCCCAGTACGAAATGTAAGCAGTGTTGAACCAGGCACATAAGATATAGTTGAAGATGAAGATGAATAGGTCCAAGAATCAGAAAGAGAAGAATCTGAGTCAGATGAAGATACAAATACTCAGGCTGAGATAAATCAACAGAAAGAAACAAAACCACCTCTCAGAATTGTTAAAAAGAATCATCCTGAAAATCAGATAATTGGAGATATAAACAAAGGAGTTCAGACAAGAAGGAAATTAGTTAAAGACAGATAACAATATCAGATTGATTTTCTATCTATGATTGAACCTAAATTTTTTTATGAAGCCAGCAACCATGATGATTGGATTAAAGTTGTGAATGAAGAGCTTGATTAGATTGAAAAGAACAATACTTGGGAGCTTGTTCCTAGACTTGAAGATAAGAATGTAATAGGTTCCAAATGGGTGTTCAAGAATAAAATGAATGAAAAAGGAAAAATTGTTAGAAATAAAGCCAGATTGGTCTGTAAAGGGTATGCATAAGTTGAAGGTCAGGATTTTTATAAAAATTTTGCACCAGTGGCAAGATTGGAAGCCATCAGAATGTTTCTTGTATATTCATGTCATAAGAACTTTAAAGTTTATCAGATGGATGTTAAGTCAACATTTCTTAATGGAGATCTAGACGAAGAAGTATATATGGAGCAACCTAAAGGATTCTCATTGACAGATAATCCCGATTATGTTTGGAAGCTGAAGAAGGATTTATATGGACTGAAACAAGCACCACGAGCTTGGTATTATAGATTGGTCAAATTTTTACAAGACAAAGGGTTCAAGAAAGGTACTATTGAAAGCAATCTCTACATCAAGTCTAAAGGTGATGATTTACTAGTTGTTTTGGTTTATGTAGATGACATTATTTTTGGTTGTACTAATGATTCCTCTGTTCTGTGGTTTGCTAACTCTATGAAAACAGAGTTTGAGATGTCCATGATAGGCGAATTGTCATACTTTTTTGGTTTACAAGTAAATCAGAGTTCTGCAGGAATATTTATCTCTCAAGAAAAATATTTGAAAGAGATGTTGAAGAAATTTTAGATGGAAGATTCTTCTATTGTTAGTACACCTATGGTGGTTGGTTTCAAGCTCAGTAAAGATGATATTTCACGTAATGTTGATCAAAGGACATATTGATCAATGCTAGGCAGTCTTCTGTACATCACAACATCTCGTCATGATATAATGCAAGTTGTTGGAATGGTAGGTCGTTATCAGTATGCTCCTAAACAAAGTCATTTAGTAGTTGTAACCAGGATATTCAAGTACTTGAAGGGCACAATGACTTATGGTCTATGGTATCCTAGAAATCAGAACTTTCAGTTAACTGTTGATTCAGATGTTGATTGGGAAAATTGTGTGGATGAGAGAAAGAGCACCAGTGGAGGAGCATTCTTCCTAGGTAACTCATTAGTAGCATGGCTTAGTAAGAAGCAGGGATCCATCTCCTTATCAACTACAGAGGCAAAATACATTGCTGCTGCTACTTGCTGCACACAAATTCTATTGATGATACAAACTCTTGGAGATTTGAAGTTAACTTATACTAATCCCATTCCACTTCACTGTGATAACACCAGTGCCATTAGTCTCTCTAAGAATCATGTACTTCATTCAAATTCAAAGCATATACCAATAAAATATCATTTTCTCAGAGAACGGGTTACAAACAAAATTGTTCAGGCGAATTATATTCCTTCCACGGAACAAATAGTTGATATCTTTACTAAATCATTAGCAGCAACACCTTTTGGATATCTTCGTTAGAAGTTGGGGGTTATATATTCATTTGTCTAATCTGTTCACTTTGCCAGGGGGAGTATGTGATTGTCACATATCTGATACTTTCGAGATGTATTGCAATAGTTCAGTGGGAGCGTGTTTCTTCTTTGACATTGATGTCAAAGGGGGAGAAAAAGTGTGGTAAGGATGCTACAGTGGTATGTTTGGTTGCATGTTCAGCAGGCAGAGTAGCAGTCCAGGTAGAGAGTGCAGAGTGCAGTTCTTCAGGTTCAAGGTTGCAATCAATGCCAAAGGGGGAGATTTTTGGCATACTTATAGACAGAAGACAACATGTGTGTGTTTGTCATTGATGGCGCAGATGAACACGATCAGCAGCGCAACGATAATGGCATGGAAATGATCAACAGTGAAGAGCAACAGTGATTGTTGGATCCCATTTAGAATTCTCGATGACTGTCAGATATGAATTCATATAGGAGGAGCGCGCAGTAGAAGAGAACAAATCTCAAGCGTCAGATCTGAGCACGAAGATCGACCATCGTCGGATCCAAAAGAAGGAGCACAATATTTAAGTACAATATGAAGCGGGATTACAAAGTCCCGAAAGCAGGAGGACCGTTGATCCAAGAAGGACATGTGCCGAAATATCAGGGCACGACGAAAAATGTGTTTTAGAGTTTCGCAGATCGGGAAGTCCAAAAGGAGGAGGTTCTCTAACCCCTCAAACTTGCGATATGAGAAATCGCGATAAACAATCCTGATCGTTGGATGCAGACTACACGTGACGAGAGGTCAGCTTTTCGCTGACTGGAAAGTCAAAGGAAGGAGGAGCTCTATCCTTTGAAATTGTGAAAAGAGAAATCGCGATTTAATCTGAGTTGTTGATCAAAGGAGTTTATGGATCGTTGATCTGACTCCATTTCGGAGTTTCAGTGATTGCGACATGGAGAGTCGAGACGCTTCATCACAGGATTCCCGAAATCGTGAGTCGTGAAAGTGATTTATGGATAAGTGCTTGGTCACAGTCGTGGGCACGTGATGGAAGGAGATTGCAAGTTGCAAGGATCCATTTCATGACCGGTAGTTGGAAGAATCAGAGTGAGTCACAAAAAAATTCGCGAAACGCGAAATTGCATAGCGCCTGTTGGTGTAGCCAGTGGTCATCGTCGATGGTCAAGAAAAGGGAAGGTACTAATTTCTAAGCCCTATTTTCATAGATCGCGACATGGAAAGTTGATATGCCTCACCACAAGATATCTGAAATGCGAAATGTGAAATCACTTTTTGATTAGCCCGTGGTCACAGCTAGTGGGCATATGAGATAAAATGCAAGACCCTACAGAATTCATCCAATGGTGTTGATTAATTGGGAATATGATTGAAGGGCTATTGTTGCACTTCACAGTTAATTGATCAGTTACAATTCAGTCAGCAGAACTGAATCATAGTTATTGGACGTTTGGCGATTCAGTTGTTGAGGCGTTTTCTTGGAGATTCAAGGTGTAACTCAATAGGTGGTATAGGATAAAATGGAAATGCAATGACTGTGGTTTTTTGGCTGTTTGAACTGAAAAATGGGTTGAACTGTAAGAAAGGTAAAATTACAGTATGCATAGTGTGAGATAAAACTCAGAGATGTTGAACAGACAGAAGTAAGAGCAGAATTGCAAAAAAGTTTGAAGCAAAGCAGAATTGCAGAACAGATAAAAGCAGAGAAGAATTGCAGAACAGAGAAGAAGGGGTAAGAAGTAAGACACCTGTATTGTTTGTTATTCAATCAATTATTCTTAATTAGGGAGGTAGGGTGGTGCTAGGGAGGAATGTAGTCCTCTGTTATTCAAGTTGGTGCTTGAATACTGAAAGTTGGAGATTTCATCTGGTTGTGGCTAGAAAAACAGGGTGGCAAGGTGGTGCTTGGGAAAACACATAGTTTTATGTATACAAGTTGGTTATTGTATAAGTGGAAGTAGGTGCTTCCATCCAATTGGTGCCCGAACACTTAGGGAGTTGGTGCTTCCTTCTAGTGGGTGTTGAGAAACTAGAGAGTTGGTGCTCTCAACAAGTTGGAGCTTGTAAATCATAGGTAGTAGCCTCACTTTGAGTTGGTGCTCAAACATAGATGATGTACATAACTTCAAAGACTGCCTATCATTCGAAGAAGAAGAGGTTTTCTCCCCTTATGGGTTTCCTCATGAAAATATGTCTCTATGTATATCTTATGTGTGACTGATGTTCATTACTCATGTTGTTCATATGTTGTATAATATTGATGGTCACTTGGAAGAGCTTAAAAATTGTTTGAATAGTCGTATATTGTTTAAGCACTGTAACAACTAATTCAGCCCCCCCCCCTCTCAATTGTCTTATTATTTTCAACACTCAAGACTTAAATAGGGAGGAATTTGATTCACAATCCCCAGTATGGTCATCAATCTGTTGTGTTGGTTTTGTCACACAGGCAATCGATGAAGTCACCAAACATCCTTTAAAAGAAAACTTCAAACTTACAAACCTCGCGCATGCAAGAATTTGGTCCGTTCAAATTGAGAGAGAGAAACTTGCTATAATAAAGGAAAGGAATCATTATATGTACCACTTTATTCATAAGAAATTGAATTTAATATTAATGTACACGACTTTTAGAAGTTTTTTTTAATTTATTAAATAACCAGTTTTTATTACTTATATATTTGGTACGTGACTATTATGTTATGCTGGTTCAACTGTTTCTGTAAGAGTACCCCACTTTTAACGTATCAACATATTATATTTAGACATGGGAATATATTATTAGATGCTTTTGTAACAAATGAGTAGGAATATAGTATAAATGAGTAAATTTAGATTCAGGTGTATATGTTTAAATGGTTAAACAATAATTTTATCTAAATAAAGATAACATTAGTTTAGATAATCAAGAGTAAGAGAGAAACCAAATGTTAAGTTGAAGAAATAACATTCAAGTTTGTTAACTTTTATCACAGTAAAAATATATAATCTGAAATTCACTATTAGACCAGGCGACCATGATAAAGCCATTAAACAATAGCTTTCATACTAGAACATATCGGCCACTTCTTTGAAAAATCAAGCCTTTGTGGAAGTGATAATGTTACCCTACTTTCACCAACCATATGGCATTTTTGGAACTCATGTTACTTTGATAAAATAAACACATTACTCAATTAGTCAAAGAACTTGTTCACGTAATTACAATTTCATTGGAAATGTGTTAATAGTAGTTCCAAAACTAGAAAGAAAATTTTAGAATTCATAATACTTTTTATACTTCAACAACTCACACAAATTCAACAACATATCTATTTCTTGATACTTTCTATATTTCAACAATTCACTCACTTCTAACTATAGATCTCTTTCCTACTTTATATATCTCAACAACTCACTTAAATTCAACAATATATCTATATTTCAACAACTCACTCAATTTTAACAATACATGTCTTCCCTCATACTTTCTATATCTCAATAACTCATTTAAATTCAACAATGTCTATTTCTCACAAAAATGCAATTTTATCTATGAAATTCTCAAAAAATCTAAATCTTTTTTCTTTCAATTTCATTTATACACTCAACTCACATTTCAACAACTCACTCAATTTTAACAATATATGTCTTCCCTCATAGTTTCTACATCTCAATAACTCACTTAAATTCAACAATATGTCTCTTTTCTCACAAAAATGCAATTTTATCTATGAAATTCTCAAAAAATCCAAGTATTTTTTCTTTCAATTTCATTTATACACTCAACTCACAAAATAGAGAAAGCTTTTATTAATAAAATATTTTATATTTCTTTATGAAACAACAATCATAACTTGAAGAGATGATCATTTATTTATGTTATATAACCCATAATTATGTTTCAAGTTTGGTATCCATTTAGTTTGGAAATAATTTTGGTATAGATGAACGAAAGGTGTTGCTTCTTATGATTTGTATATTGTATTTTTTATATATTTGTTTTCTTGATAATCTTTGATATGATAAGGAAAGTTTGAAAATTTTAAGGGACTACAATATATATAAAATTTTCGCTATTGATATTTTTTGTATGAGTAATAGGTTCAATCTCTTCATATGATTTAGTCTAGTATTTCTTCTTTGTCACAAATGACTCATTGACAAACACTTTGGGGTCATGTTTGCTAAGAGAGTATGGTACTCCTCATCAACTCCTAGCATTGATTTATAAACAAGAAACTTATAGCCCATGGTACTCTTAGAGTATGGTACTCCTCATCAACTCCTAGCATTGATTTGGGGTCATGTCCCTTTTGGAATGGTAGCATTTTCACTTTCACTATATTGTCATTTTCACTATGGAAAATCTGAAGGCAAGGGGCCCTCAAACCACTCATAAAACCCTTACAATTTGCCAAAAATTGAACTTGTATGTGGGTTGTAGTTCTGAAAGCCGCGCTAAGCACGCAGAATGCACACAATGTGTGGGTTTATGAAAGCTAATGTGCACACAGAGTGTAGAATGCAGGTCTGTGTGCCTCGAAGGCCGTTCACTTCCTCTCACATGTTGGGAAATAAATTTCCAAATGCAATTCTCTTGCCTTGGCTCTGAATTTTGACTTTGGAAGACTGGATTAGGTCAATTTTGGTACCTACATATCCAAAAAATTATAAAGAAGTTCTCTCAATGTTGGCATACTTACAGATAGAAGACAACGTGTGTGTGTTTTTCATTGATGGAACATATTAGCACAATCAACAACGCAACGATAATGGCATGGAAATGATCAACAGTGAAGAGCAACAGTGATCGTTGGATCCCATACATAATTCCCGATGACCATCAAATATGAATTCAGATAGGAGGAGTGCACAGTAGAAGAGAACATATCTCAAGCATAAGATCTGAGTGTGAATATCGACCATCGTCGGATCTAGAAGAAGGATAATGATCTTTAAGTACAATATGAAGCAGGATTACAAAGTCCCGAAAGATAGAGGACCGTTGATCTAAGAAGGACACGTGGTGAAATATCAGGGCATGACAAAAACTCTGTTTCAGAGTTTCATAGATCGGGAAATCCAAAAGGAGGAGGTTCTCTAACCCCTCAAACTTGCGATATGCGAAATCACGGTAAACAATCCTGATCGTTGGATGCAGACTACACGTGGCGAGAGGTCATATTTTCGTTGATTGGAAAGTCAAAGGAAGGAGGATCTCTATCCTTTGAAATCGTGAAACATGAAATCGTGATTCAATCTGAGTCGTCGATCAAGGGAGAGTGTGGACCATTGATGTGACTCCATTTCGAAGTTTCGGTGATCGCGACATGGAGATTCGAGACGCCTCATCACAAGATTCCCGAAATAGAGAGTCGCAAAAGTGATTTACAGATAAGCGATTGGTCACAGACGTCGGCACGTGAAGGAAGGAGCTTGCAAGTTGCAAGGCTCCATTTCGCGATTGGGAGTTGGAAGAGTCAGAGTGACTCGCAACGAAATTCGCAAAACGCGAAATTGCATAGCGCTTGTTGGTGAAGTCGGTGGTCATCGTCGATGGTCACGAAAAGGGAAGGTACTAATTGCTAAGCCCTATTTTCGTAGATCGCGACATGGAAATTCGAGATGCCTCACCACAAGATATCTAAAATGCAAAATGCGAAATCACTTTCTGATTAGCCTGTGGTCACAGCCAGTGAGCATATGAGATAAAATGCGAGACCCTGCAGAATTAATCTAATGGTGTTGATTAATTGGGAATATGATCAAAGGGATACTATTTCACTTCAGAGTTAATTGATCAGTTACAATTCAGTTAGCATAGTTGAATCATATTTATTGGACGTTTGACGATTCAGTTGCTGAGGCGTTTTCTTGGAGATTCAAGTTATAACTGAATTGGTGGTATAGGATAAAATGGAAACACAATGACTGTGGTTTTTTGGCTATTCGAACTGAAAAATGGGTTGAATTGTAAGAAATGTAAAATTACAGTATGCATAGTGTGAGATAAAACTCAGAGATGCTGAACAGACAGAAGTAAGAGCACAATTGTAGAACAATTTGAAGCAGAGCAGAACTACAGAACAAATAAAAGTAGAGAAGAATTGCAGAACAGAGAAGAAGGGGTAAGAAGTAAGACACCTGTATTGTTTTTTATTCAATCATTTATTCTTAATCAGGGAGGTAGGGTGGTGCTAGGGAGGACTCTAGTCCTCTATTATTCAAGTTGGTGCTTGAATACTGAAAGTTGAAGCTTTCATCTGGTTGTGGCTAGAAAAATAGGGTGGCAGGGTGGTGCTCGAGAAAACACAGATTCTTTTGTATACAAGTTGGTTCTTGTATAAGTGGAAGTAGGTGCTTCCATCCAGTTGGTTTTGGAACACTCAGGGAGTTGGTGCTTCCTTCTAGTGGGTGCTAGAGAAACCAGAGAGTTGGTGCTCTCAACAAGTTGGAGCTTGTAAATCATAGGTAGAAGCCTCACTTTGAGTTGGTGCTCAAACATAGATGATGTATAGAACTTAAAAGACTACCTATCATTTGAAGAAGAAGAGGTTTTCTCCCTTTATGGGTTTCGTCGTGAAAATCTATCTGTGTATATCTTATGTGTGACTGATGTTCATTACTCATGTTGTTTATATGTTGTATAATATTGATGGTCACTTGGAAGAGCTTAAAAATTGTTTAAATAGGCATATATTGTTTAAGCACAGTAACAATTGATTCACCCCCCTGCCTCTCAGTTGTCTTAGTATTTTCAACAATTGGTATCAGAGTCAGTTCCTTTATTTAAAGGTAGATCTATAAGCTTAAACATGACAATTCATGAAGGGAATTCAGCCAATAAGCCTCCTCTCTTTGATGCAACAAACTTCGCCTTCTGGAAGATTAGAATGAGAACATACTTAATGGCCTTAGGTGTTGATGTTTGGGATGTAGTAGAGACTGGATACATAAATCCTATTGTGCTAGCTTCCAAGGATGATAAGTTACAATTTATCTTTAATATTAAGGGAATGAATGTTATCGTGAATGGACTTGCAAAAGCTGAGTTTGTAAAGGTGATGCATCTTCAAACTGCCAAAGAAATGTGGGATAAACTTATTAATTTTTATGAAGGAAATGAGAAAGTAAAAGATGTCAAATTTCAAACATATAGATTGAAATTTGAACAACTAAAGATGAATGAAGATGAAACAGTCAACAAGTATTTTTTAAGAGTTGAAGAGCTTGTGAATGCCATGAAGGGTCTTGGTGAGAAAATTGAAGAATCTATTTTAGTTCAGAATATTTTAAGATCTCTGCTTGATAAATTTAATCCAAAAGTCTCTGCAATAGAAGAAATAAATGATCTTAAAACTCTGTCTGTTGATCAACTCCTAGGAACTCTAACTGCATATGAAATGAGAATTAGCAAAGATAAATCCATTACTAGAGAAGCATCTTTTAAAGAAGACAAGAATACTGATTTAGAATTAGATGATATTGAGGCAAAATTTGTGAGAAGGTTAAATAAAGGATTAGGAAAATATCAAGCCAAGATTCCTTTCAAATGTTTTAATTGTGGTAATATAGGTCACTTTGCATCTAAGTGTCCTCACTAGAAAAAGGATCAGAACTTTGATGATGAAAAGAAATGCAAATTTAAGAAATATAGTAAGAAGAAAAGTTTGTGTGCAAACAATGATGACTCCTCATAAGACATAGATAGTGATTCATCCTATGAAGACAAAGTGAATGATTTTATGCTTATGGCTATGGGAGATCTTAATGATGAAAATTTAGGAGGTGAAATGGATGATGAAGAAGTTGTGGTGGATATGGAAGTTGAATTAATCAGTGCTTTGGAAGAAATTGACAGACTCAGATGTAAGAAGAGAAAACAAAAATGGTTGTTCATGTAGTTTAAAATGAATGATAAAAAACCTGATGAAGACTTTGCTCTACTAAAAGTGGAGTTAGAAGAGGCAAAGTAAATAGAAGACATTCTGAAACAACAGTTATCAAAGAAGAAAGCGAGGTGTGAAGCCTTAGAAGAAGATATATTAAAATCTAGAAAAGAAATGGAGAAGTTTAAGGCATTGTATCACCAAAATCTGTCAAGTATTAAAGCCTCAAAAGAATTAACTTCTATTCTAAATCAGAAAAGGAATCCAAAGTTGAAATCTGGCTTCGGCTATAAAGAAGGATCAAGTAGTGATCATCCAATTAATACAGAACCCATCAAGTTTGTCAAATCTACAATCATTGACAACAACCACTCTGCAGAAACAAAGAAATAAAATCAGCCACCAAGAAGGAAGGAAATCAAAAGTAGCAGAACCGAATATGTAGATCAGAGAAACTACCAGCATGGAAGAAATCGACCCACTCAAAGAAGACAGTCTTTTTCCAGGTACAAAGGATTTTTCTATGGATATTGTTTTTTCTGTTCTAACTTTGGTCACAAAGCTATAACTTGTTCTTTAAGATTTAGACATGAGAAATCAAGTTATTCAAGGAGTAATTATTTTCCACCACAAAGATTGAGACAACCAAGCAATAAATAAGCATAGACTATAAATCATGTGATGACTAGGAGAAGGACGCAGGTAAAACTTAACAACAGTTATGAGCATAACAATCATTATGATCTGTTATTCAGTGAACTAGAATGTTACAACTTCCATAATTATGGACATAAAGCTCCAAACTGTTGCTTAAGGAACTATAAGCCATATCTGAATCCTGTTGCTGAAAATTTCAAGGTTTGGAAGAAGAAAGAAGATGACCAGTGTGGATTAGTGTTATCAACCCAAAGACAAAATAATCTTTGGTATATTGACAGTGGACGTTCCAAACATATGACTGGAGACAAAAGTAAGTTTCTAACTCTAAGTGAAAGAAAATAAGAGAATGTAACTTTTGGAAACGATGCACCAGGAAAAATAAAAGGTAAAGGAATGGTAAGCCCGAGTAATGGAAAAGGAAAATCTCAATATGTGTTGTTTGTAGATGGTATGAAACATAATCTACTAAGTGTCAGTCAAGTTTGTGACAAAGGGTGTGAAGTTGTTTTTACTTCTAAAGATTGTAAAATAAAGTCTTTGAATTCAGGACAATTGGTTGCAAAAGGGATAAGAACATAAAACAATGTCTATGTGTTAAAAGAAGAAAAAGAAGAATGCCACTTAAGAAAATATGATGAAAGTTGGCTATGGCATAAGAGACTTGGACACCTAAATTTTGATCATATAATCAAGCTTAGAAACAATGGGGCAGTAAAAGATCTTCCAAAGATATCAAATCCATATGACTCTATTTGTAAACCTTTCCAGATAGGAAATCTTACTCGCACTCAGTTCAAATCTAAAAACTTTCCTTCAACAGAAAAACCTCTCCAGTTAGTACATATGGATTTATGTGGACCATTAAGAAAAGAAGGTACAGGAAAATAAAACTATTTTATGTTGATTATTGATGATTATTCTAGACTAACGTGGGTTGCCTTTTTGAAGGAAAAATCTGAAGAATTTGAAAAATTCAAAGTGTTTAAGGCTCTGACTGAGAATCAAACAGGAAAAAGATTGAAGGAAGTAAGGCCTGATAGAGGAGGATATTTTAGTTCATGGAACTTCAAATAGTTTTGTGATAAACATGGAATCAAATGAGAATACACTATTCCAAGAACAACATAGCAAAATGGAGTAGTTGAAGGGCATAATAGATCAGTTCAACAGATGGCAAGATCAATGATGAATGAAATGAATATTTCTCAGACATATTGGGTGGAAGAAATCCATACAGATGTTCATATTCTTAACAAAGCTCATCTCAGGCCACACAGTGACAAGACTCCTTATGAACTATGGTTTGGAAGACCTGCTTCAATCAAGCATTTTAAAGTCTTTGGGAGTAAATGTTATATCAAGAATAATGATGAAAATATTGGAAAATATGATGATAGGGCTGATGAAGGTATCTTATTAGGTTATGCTACAAACAGTAAAGGGTACATATGCTACAATAAGAGGCTGCATAAATTGGCTGATTGTATCGACATAAAAGTTGATGAAGAAATCCCAGTACGAAATGTAAACAGTGTTGAACCAAGCACAAAAGATATAGTTGAAGATGAAGATGAACAGGTCCAAGAATCAGAAAGAGAATAATTTGAGTCAGATGAAGATATAAATACTTAGGCTGACAGAAATCAGTAGAAAGAAACAAAACCAACTCTTAGAATTGTTAGAAAGAATCATCCCGAAAATTAGATAATTAGAGATATAAACAAAGGAGTTCAGACAAGAAGGAAAATAGTTAAAGACACAGAACAATATCAGATTGATTTTCTATCTATGATTGAACCTAAATTTTTTTATGAAGCCAACAACCATGATGATTGGATTAGAGCTATGAATGAAGAGCTTGATCAGATTGAAAAGAACAATACTTGGGAGCTTGTTCCTAGGCCTGAAGATAAGAATGTAATAGGTTCCAAATGGGTGTTCAAGAATAAAATGAATGAAAAGGGACAAGTTGTTAGAAATAAAGCCAGATTGGTCTGTAAAGGGTATGCACAAGTTGAAGGTTAGGATTTTGATGAAACTTTTGCACCAGTGGCAAGATTGGAAGCCATCAAAATTTTTTTTCATATTCATATCATAAGAACTTTAAAGTTTATCAGATGGATGTTAAGTCAACATTTCTTAATGGAGATCTAGAGGAAGAACTATATATGGAGCAACCTGAAGGATTCTCAATGACAGATAATCCTGATTATGTTTGCAAGCTGAAGAAGGATTTATATGGACTGAAATAAGCACCATGAGCTTGGTATTATAGATTGGACAAATTTTTACAAGACAATGGGTTCAAGAAAGGTATTGTTGACAACAATATCTACATCAAGTCTGAAGGTGATGATTTAGTAGTTGTTTTGGTTTATGTAGATGAAATTATTTTTAGTTGTAATAATGATTCATATGTTCAGTGGTTTGCTAACTCTATGCAAACAGAGTTTGAGATGTCCATGATAGGCGAACTGTCATACTTTCTTGGTTTACAAGTAAATCAGATTTTTGCAAGAATATTTATCTCTCAAGAAAAATATTTGAAAGAGATGTTGAAGAAATTTCAGATGGAAGATTCTTCTCCTGTTAGTACACCTATGGTGGTTGGTTGTAAGCTCAGTAAAGATCATATTTCACCTGATGTTGATCAAAGGACATATCGATCAATGATAGTCAGTCTTATGTACATCACAACATCTCGTCCTGATATAATGCAAGTTGTTGGAATGGTAGGTCGTTATCAGTCTTCTCCTAAACAAATTCATTTAGTAGCTGTAACCAGGATATTCAAGTACTTGAAGGGCACAATGACTTATGGTCTGTGGTATCCTAGAAATCAGAACTTTTAGTTAACTGCTTATTCAGATGTTGATTGGGAAAATGATGTGGATGAGAGAAAGAACACCAGTGGAGGAGCATTATTCCTAGGTAACTTGTTAGTAGCATGGCTTAGTAAGAAGCAGGGATCCATCTCCTTATCAATTACAGAGGCAGAATACATTGCTGCTGCTACTTGCTGCACACAAATTCTATGGATGATACAAACTCTTGCAGATTTGAATGTAACTTATAATGATCCCATTCCACTTCACTATGATAACATGAGTGCCATCAGTCTCTCTAAGAATCCTGTACTTCATTCAAAGTCAAAGAATATACCAATAAAATATCATTTTCTCATAGAACAGGTTACAAACAAAATTGTCCAGGTGAATTATATTCCTTCCACAGAACAAATAGCTGATATCTTTACTAAACCATTAGAAACAACACCTTTTGGATATCTTCGTCAGAAGTTGGTGGTTATATCTTCATTTGTCTAATCTTTTCACCTTGTCAGGGGGAGTATGTGATTGTCACATATCTAATACTTTCGAGATGTATTGCAATAGTTCAGGGGGAGCGTGTTTCTTATTTTACATTGATGTCAAAGGGGGAGAAACAGTGTGTTAAGCAGTGTGGTAAGGATGCTATAGTGGTATGTTTGGTTGCATGTTCAGCAGGCAAATTAGCAGTCTAGGCAGAGAGTGCAGAGTGCAGTTCTTTAGGCTCAAGGTTGCCATCAATGCCAAAGGGGGAGATTGTTGGCATACTTACAGACAGAAGACAACGTGTGCATGTTTTTCATTGATGGCGCAGATTAGCACGATCAATAGCGCAACGATAATGGCATGGAAATGATCAACAATGAAGAGCAACAAAGATCGTTGTATCCCATTCAGAATTCTCGATGACCGTCAGATATGAATTCATATAGGAGGATCATGCAGTAGAAGAGAATAGATCTTGGGCGTTAGATCTGAGTGCGAAGACTGACCATCGTTGAATCCAGAAGAAGGAGCATGATCTTTAAGTACAATATGAAGCGGGATTACAAAGTCCCGAAAGTAGGAGGACCATTGATCCAAGAAGGACACGTGGTGAAAGATCAGGGCATGACAAAAACTCTGTTTTAGAGTTTCACGGATCGGGAAATCCAAAAGGAGGAGGTTCTCTAACCCCTCAAACTTGCGATATGCGAAATTGCGATAAACAATCCTGATCGTTGGATGCAGACTACACATGGCGAGAGGTCATATTTTTGCTGATTGGAAAGTCAAAGGAAGGAGGAGCTCTATCCTTTGAAATCACGAAATGCAAAACCACGATTCAATCTGAGTCATTTATCAAGGGAGAGCGTGGACCATGGATCTGACTCCATTTTGGAGTTTCGGTGATCACGACATGGAGAGTCGAGACGCCTCATCAAAAGATTCCCGAAATCGCGAGTCACGAAAGTGATTTATGGATAAGCGCTTGGTCACAGCCGTGGGCACGTGAAGGAAGGAGCTTGCAAGTTGCAAGGCTCCATTTCGTGACCGGGAGTTGGAAGAGTCAGAGTGGCGTGCAACAAAATTCGCGAAACGCGAAATTGCATGGTGTTTGTTGGTGTAGCCAATGGTCATTGCTGGTGGTCATGAAAAGGGAAGGTACTAAGTGATAAGCCCTATTTTCATAGATCGCGACATGGAAATTCAAGATGACTCACCACAAGATCGAATATGATCGAAGGGCTATTGTTGCACTTCACAGTTAATTGATCAGTTACGATTCAGTTAGCAGAACTAAATCATATTTATTGGACGTTTGGAGATTCAGTTGTTGAGGTTTTTTCTTGGAGATTCAAGGTGTAATTGAATAGGTGGTATAGGATAAAATGAAAATGCAATGACTGTGGTTTTTTGGTTGTTCGAATTGAAAAATGGATTGAACTGTAAGAAAGGTAAAATTACAATATGCATAGTGTGAGATAAAACTCAAAGATGTTGAACAGATAGAAGTAAGAGCAGAACTGCAGAACAGTTTGAAGCAGAGAAAAACTACAGAACATATAAAAGAAGAGAAGAATTGCAGAATAGAGAAGAAGGGGTAAGAAGTAAGACACCTGTATTGTTTGTTATTCAATCATTTATTCTTAATCAGGGAGGTAGGTGTTAGAATATAAGTGGATGTTCTTGTTTTACCATTGACAATACCCTTGTCACCCAACCATAGACCGAATCCACCCTCCGAGCACCTTAACCTTGACAAAGAATCACTCCGGAAGCAAACCCTAGGCTAGATAGCCAATCAAAGGGTAGCACACTTTTCCCCAAGGATAGTGCATCAACAAGAGCTGATCAGATAGTCAAAACCCTAGCTAAGAGATAGTCCAATCCAAACGTGATCTGCTAGCTGCAACAACTACAATGGCAACTCTCCTCAAACCTGCACACAAGACTGGGCACTGCAATTCTGAGACTACTTGCCAGAATGAGAATTGGCCTCCTGTATTTATACTAATTATGGCTAACTGCTTGGGATGACTTCTCTTTCTGGGTATCTATCTGTTCAATATATATTATTATTTCTGGCCGACTTCTTCTCTTGGAGGCTAATAACCTAATATAAATTATCTTCTTGAGCCGACAAGTCTTCTAGGGTTATTATCCAACTTATTAGGGTTTCTTATTGCTTCCCAGAGTATTCTATCCTCGTCAGGTTTTCCCATGGAGGTAAATACCTCCCGCAACTACCATAATATCAACACTCCCTCCTAGCTAGGGAGGTATTACAATTAATGGTCTTGAGCACAAAAACATACCATTCACCCGACAACATCAATCATAGTTGCATAGACTAGATCATGACTAGATCATGAGCACCATCATCACCATCAGTGTCATCAGCTGCATCATCTCTCGAAACCATACTCTATCTGAGTAATCAGACATGATGCTCACTCCACAGAGTGATACAAGAGCCATTCTTCTAATCTAGAAGAGTAAATGTTCTAAATCATTTTCCTCTGGGAAATTTGTCCTTTGATTATCCATCCAATATTGTTGATAGTCTTCAAGGCAATCGAAACAAAATAGAACACAACTGTGTCTATCCATAGTAGTACATAACTACAATCTAGTGGTACACTACCACACCAAGTAACACACAAGTACTTGATCAGCAACGTATAGTCACGAACAATGGAACAAATCCACCACAACACAATACATCTACTATCATATAGTTGTCATAACAATCATCTAATATCAACCTGTACAGAAACAATGTTATGATATAAACTGAATCATCTGGGCCAATCTTTCACTCACATATGTGAGATCTGAAAGAATATATGCCCTCAGAGTAGAACAATGAGATATCTGGACTATTATTATCAAGAAAGGAAGAATAACTATCATGTCTTCTGAACCTGGACCATTCCCCACCCTGGGCCATTCTTCCTACACTAATCAAAGTGCACCCTGGAGAGAATGTATAAACCCTAAGGAATGTCTTTCCTTGATTGTTGAGCCTGGACCATTCCCCACCCTGGGCCATTCATCCTACACTAATCAAAGTGCACCCTGGAGAGAATGTATAAACCCTAAGGAATGACTGTCCGGACCATTTCCTCTGTTAACCACAAGAGGAAAATACTATCCTGCATCAACCTCCAAAACGGACGATTCCTCATGTTAACCACAATGATAAATCATTGTCTGGTGAGGCGGGCCAGTCTTCTTGAGTAACCCTCAAGAAGAGAGACTTCCCTATACCACTCACCATGTTAACCACAATGGGAAGTCGATGTCTATGATACATCAACAATCTGGACCATTTCCCATGTTAACCACAATGGGAAATCGTTGTCCGTCAGAAATCTCAATCCACTTTCCGAACATGAAAGAATCTGTCCAATCTAGACTATTTTTCAATGAATGTTTTTAATAATATTTTAGTGCTCCCTCCCAACCTCGGAGTCATCTCTTCATTTTTCAATAAGGAAGTCGTCTCCACGAGCTCCAGCTTGACTACACAAACACTTTCATATTTTACCAAAATGTTTGCTTATCTGCTCATTTGTGGAGATATGTATTGGAGAACCACTTTCTCCTTTCTGGACTTTATCACAGATAATGTAATGCTTGATTTCAAATGTACTTTCGTCTGGAACACTGATTTTTTGTGAAGGCTTCATGTACAATAGAGTATATCATTGTTGGAAAACTAGAACATATCCATGTGGCACTTCTTCTTTCATCATGAGATCTGATTTACTGAGTAATCATCTTGATACAATATCTTTGTTATAGAAAATATTCACCATGCTTCTGCTGTGCACTGGAGGTTCTCCACCAAGTTGTCTTCTTCTATCTGCATGCAAGGGTCTCTTTCTAGTATGCCTCAAAGTCTTGAGGTTTCTCTTCATATGCTCTTTATTCAATTTCTCTGGAGAACATTCTTTGCATTCATCTGATGTATAACTCCAATTAATGGATGTTGCAGATGATATAATGACTCATGTAGAGATATGTCTAGTGTACTAGAACAAGTAATCATCATAGTATTCTCCCTCCATCAAGGAGAACCTCTAGTACTAGATATCACAATGATTTCATTCATAATTCTTTCATACACTATTATTCATCACAACTTTCAGTACCTCTGCTTGATTGTTTTTATTGAGTTCATATCAGGCTGGTAATCTTGTGATTCTTAATATAATGACTGGTTGTTCTGGTTTCTCTTTCTTTCTTGGAATCTTCATGTTCTTCCTCATGTTTTTCTTTATCTCTTGGGTCCATGGAGTTTCTTATAGATTCCATGCCCTAGAGATTCCACTTCTTCCTTGTTAATGTTTATGCCATTATTATAGTTCTTTGCATTTCAATAGATA
Organism: Picea engelmannii; assembly: GCA_009831015.1. NCBI lineage: Eukaryota > Viridiplantae > Streptophyta > Pinopsida > Pinales > Pinaceae > Picea > Picea engelmannii. The sequence continues at coordinate 445,150 of ML777803.1, read as the reverse complement.
AGAGCATAATAAGAACAAGATCACTGAGAAATACACATTCACAAGAGACACAACATTTATCCTGGGAAACCCTCTAGGGGAAGAAAACCCAGCAAAAACTTCTGTATCATAAATAGCTTATACAATGTTCAAGAGATAACTCAAACCAATACAGATAGTCCTCTCCAAGAGATGCGCCACCCTTCTTCTCCTCTCTCCAACTGGTAATTGCAGCTTGCCTCATAAGAGAATGAGCAAGTGAGTTGTGTGTTTGAAGTGAGGCGCTAGCCTCTTATTTATACAAGACTGGCAAGTGTGAAAGGTCACAACTGGCAGGGCCGACCTCTCACTCTGGGTGGGTAAACCCACCTTTAATTAATTCTGGGTCTTTCATAATAATTGTTGGGGCCGATTTCTTATTCTTCCCTTTATAATTGTCCGATGACCAATCTGCAAAAGGGGATTTGGTCCTTATACAATTACCGACATGATTAATCCACAATGGGGATTAATCCAATAACAATAATAATAATAATGACATGATCAATCCACAATGGGGATTTAATCCAATAATAATAAGAATACTCTTTGCAGTTACATTATTTCAACACTCCCCCTTAACAAGAAGGGTATTCTTCATCAGCATCAGGCGAGAGAGGTTTGCATCATCAGTGGCATCTGGAGGATAGTATCGTCAATATCATCTTGAAACATTAGCTAGCATATTTACGAGTCATCGAAAGTTTTCTTCATCGGAAACATCATCATTCTCGAAAGAATGCTATCATCATCTGCGTCAAATATGTATTAGTAAAAATGATACCTCATCACAGCACTAGGCTGGCACATCACAGTACTACACTAGCTCAATGTCACAGTGGTTAAGATGGTAGCTCAGTGTCAGTCACATCTTGCTTTACGTCTAACAACTAGGTCATAAGCGAGGAATCACAGCATCACGCTTTACGTCTAACAACTAGGTCAGAAGCATGACTCATCTTGCTTTACGTCTAACAATGAGGTCAGAAGAAAGGAACACATCGACATCTCGCTTTACGTCTAACAACGAGGTCAAAAGCGAGGAATCATCTTGCTTTACGTCTAACAACTAGGTCAGAAGCAAGGAATTAGCGGTGTTATGCTTTACGTCTAACAACTAGGTCAGAAGCATAACTCATCTTTCTTTATGTCTAACAATGAGGTCAGAAGCAAGGATCACACAGTGTCATGATTTATGTCTAACAGCGAGGTCAGAAGCATGACTCATCTTGCTTTACGTCTAACAGCGAGATCATAAGCAAGGATCACATGGCATCATGATTTACGTCTAACAACGAGGTCAGAAGCATGACTCATCTTGCTTTACGTCTAACAGCGAGGTCAGAAGCAAGGAACAGAGGGCGTCATGCTTTACATCTAACAGCGAGGTCAGAAGCATGACTCATCTTGCTTTACGTCTAACAACTAGGTCAGAAGCAAGGAATACATCTACTCCCCCTTTCAGAGAGGGTCCTTTCAGACAATACCAAGCTTATCTCTAAAGTCTTCAAACTTTACACGAGATAGAGGCTTAGTCAACACATCAACAACCTGTTCATCTGTGCTAATGTACTGGAGCTTCAAGGCTCCTCTCTGTACCATGTCACGGATGAAATGATAGCGGATCTCTATGTGCTTCGACCTGTCGTGGAACATAGGATCCTCTGTCATTTTAATGTAGCTTTGATTGTCACATAGAGTCGTGGTTGCTCTCATCTCCAAATCAAATAGGCATGTCAACAACTTTCGAATCCATATAGCTTCGCAGCTAGCAGAACATGTGCAATGTACTCTGCTTCCGCTGTGCTAAGAGCAATATTGGATTGCTTCCTACTCTTCCATGAGATCATAGCTGATCCCAAGTTGAAACAACGAATGAAAGTTCTTTTTCTTTCAGCAACGCTTCCTGCCCAATCTGCATCAGTATATCCACTCAATGTGAAGTCATGATCTCCATCATAGCTGAGACCATAATCCACTGTACCTTTAAGGTACCTCATCACATGTTTTGCAACCACTAGGTGAACACGTCTGGG
>ML777803.1:401888-435906 GCA_009831015.1 Picea engelmannii | reverse complement strand
AGTTAGAATTTAGATTTAATGCTAAGGGAATGAATGCTATCTTGAATGGACTTGCAGAAGCTGAGTTTGTAAAGGTGATGCATCTTCAAACTGCCAAAGAAATGTGGGATAAACTTATTAACAGTTATGAAGGAAATGAGAAATTAAAAGATGTCAAACTTCAAACATATAGATTGAAATTTGAACAACTAAAGATGAATGAAGATGAAATAGTCAGAAAGTATTTTCTAAGAGTTGAAGAGATTGTGAATGCCATGAAGGGTCTTGGTGAGAAAATTGAAGAATCTTTTTTAGTTCTGAAGATTTTAAGATCTTTGCTTGATAAATTTAATCCAAAAGTCTCTGCAATAGAAGAACTAAATGATCTTAAAACTCTCTCCATTGATCAACTCCTAGGAACTCTAACTGCATATGAAATGAGAATTATCAAAGATAAATCCATTACTAGAGAAGCATATTTTAAAGCAAACAAGAATATTGATTCAGAATTAGATGATATTGAGGCAAAATTTGTGAGAAGGTTAAAGAAAGGATCAGGAAAATATCAAGCCAAGCTCCCTTTCAAATGTTTTAACTATGGTAAGATAGGTCACTTTTCATCTAAGTGTCCTCACTAGAAAAACGATCAGAACTCTGATGATGAAAAGAAATACAAATTTAAGAAATATAGTAAGAAGAAAATTTTGTGTGCAAACAATGATGACTCCTCATAAAACATAGATGGTGATTCATCCTGTGAAGACAAAGTGAATGATTTTATGCTTATGGCTATGGGAGATCTTGATGATGAACATTTAGGAGGTGAAATGGATGATGAAGAAGCTATGGTGGATATGGACGGTGAATTAATCAGTGCTTTGGAAGAAATTGACAGACTCGGATGTAAGAAGAGAAAAAAAAATGGTTGTTGATGCAGTTTAAAATGAATGATAAAAAAATTGATGAATACTTTGCTCTACTAAAGTGGAGTTAGAAGAGGCAAAGAAAATAGAACACATTCTGAAACAACAGTTATCAGAGAAGAAAGCGAGGTGTGAATCCTTAGAAGAAGAGATAGTAAAAACCAGAAAAGAAATGGAGAAGTTTAAGGCATTGTATCACCAAAATCTATCAAGTATTAAAGCCTCAGAAGAATTAACTTCCATTCTAAATCAACAAAGGAATCCAAAGTTGAAAGCTGGCTTTGGCTATGAAGAAGGATCAAGTAGTGATCATCCAAGTAATACATAACCCATCAAGTTTGTCAAATCTACAATCATTGACAACAACCACTATGCAGAAACAAAGAAATAAAATCAGCCACCAAGAAGGAATGAAATAAAAAGTACTAGAACTGAATCTGTAGATCAGAGAAACTATCAGCATGGAAGAAATCAACCCACTCAAAGAAGACAGTCTTTTTCCAAGTACAAAGGATTTTTCTATGGATATTGTTTTTTTTGTTCTAACTTTGGTCACAAAGCTATAACTTGTTCTTTAAGATTTAGATATGAGGAATCAAGTTATTCAAGGAGTAATTATCTGCCACCACAAAGATTGAGACAACCAAGCAACAAACAATCACAGACTACAAATCAAGTGATGACTGGGAGAAGGACGCGGGTAAAACTTAACAATAGTTATGAGCATAACAATCATTATGATTTGTTATTCAGTGAACCAGAATGTTACAATTGCCATAAATATGGACATAAATCTCTAGACTATCGCTTAAGGAACTATAAGCCAGATCTGAATCCTGCTGTTGAAAATTTCAAGGTTTGGAAGAAGAAAGAAGATGACCAGTGTGGATTAGTGTTATCATCCCAAAGACAAAAGAATCCTTGGTATATTGATAGTGGATGTTCCAAACATATGGTTGGAGACAAAAGTAGGTTTCTAACTCTAAGTGAAAACAAATTAGGGAATGTAACTTTTGGAAACAATGCACCAGGAAAAATAAAAGGTAAAGGAATGGTAAGCCTGCGTAATGGGAAAGGAAAAGCTCAATATATGTTGTTTGTAGATGGTCTGAAACATAATCTACTAAGTGTAAGTAAAGTTTGTGACAAAGGGTGTGAAGTTGTTTTTACTTCTAAAGATTGTAAAATAAAGTCTTTGAATTCAAGACAACTAATTGCAAAAGGGATAAGAACAAATGTCTATGTGTTAAAAGAAGAAAAAGAAGAATATCACTTAAGAAAATATGATGAAAGTTGGCTATGGCATAGGAGACTTGGACATCTAAATTTTGATCATATAATCAAGCTTAGAAACAATGGGGCAGTAAAAGATATTCCAAAGATATCAAATCCATATGACTCTGTTTGTAAACCTTTCCAGATAGGAAAGCTTACTCGCACTCAGTTCAAATCTAAAAACTTTCCTTCAACAGAAAAACCTCTCCAGTTAGTACATATGGATTTATGTGGACCATCAAGAAAAGAAGGTACAGGAAAAGAAAACTATTTTATTTTGATTATTGATGATTATTCTAGACTAATGTTGGTTTCCTTTTTGAAGGAAAAATCTAAAGCATTTGAAAATTTCAAAGTGTTTAAGGCTCTGACTGACAATCAAACAGGAAAATGATTGAAGGTAGTAAGGTCTGATAGAGGAGGAGAGTTTAGTTCATGGAGCTTCAAAGAGTTATGTGATAAACATGGAATCAAACGAGAATACACTATTCCAAGAACACCACAACAAAATGGAGTAGTTGAGAGGCAGAATAGATCATTTCAACAGATGGCAAGATAAATGATGAATGAAAGGAATATTTCTCGGACATATTGGGTGGAAGCAATCCATACAGCTGTTCATATTCTTAACAAAGCTCATCTCAAGCCACATAGTGACAAGACTCCTTATGAACTATGGTTTGGAAGACATGTTTCAATCAAGAATTTTAAAGTCTTTGGGAGTAAATTTTATATCAAGAATAATGATGAAAATATTGGAAAATATGATGATAGGGATGATTAAGGTATCTTCTTAGGTTATGCTACAAACAGTAAAGGGTACAAATGCTACAATAAGAGGCTGCATAAATTTGTTGATTGTATCGACATAAAAGTTGATGAAGAAATCTCGGTACGAAATGTAAGCAGTGTTGAACCAAGCACATAAGATATAGTTGAAGATGAAGATGGAAAGGTCCAAGAATCAGAAAGAGAAGAATTTGATTCAGATGAAGATACAAATACTCAGGCTGACATAAATCAGCAGAAAGAAACAAAACCACCTCTCAGAATTGTTAGAAAGAATCATCCCGAAAATCAGATAATTGGAGATATAAACAAAGGAGTTCAGACAAGAAGGAAATCAGTTAAAGACACGAAACAATCTCAGATTGATTTTCTATCTATGATTGAACATAAAAATTTTGATGAAGCCAACAACCATGATGATTGGATTAGAGTTGTGAATGAAGAGCTTGATCAGATTGAAAAGAACAATACTTGGGAGCTTGTTCCTAGACCTGAAGATAAGAATGTAATAGGTTCCAAATGGGTGTTCAAGAATAAAATGAATGAAAAAGGACAAATTGTTAGAAATAAAGCCAGATTGGTCTGTAAAGGGTATGCACAAGTTGAAGGTCAAGATTTTTATAAAACTTTTGCACCATTGGCAGGATTGGAAGCTATCAGAATGTTTCTTGTATATTCATGTCATAAGAACTTTAAAGTTTATCAGATGGATGTTAAGTCAACATTTCTTAATGGAGATCTAGAGGAAGAAGTATATATGGAGCAACCTAAAGGATTCTCATTGACAGATAATCCCGATTATGTTTGGAAGCTGAAGAAGGATTTATATGGACTGAAACAAGCACCACAAGCTTGGTATTATAGATTGGTCAAATTTTTACAAGACAAAGGGTTCAAGAAAGGTATTGTTGACAACAGTCTTTACATCAAGTCTGAAGGTGATGATTTACTACTTGTTTTGGTTTATGTAGATGACATTGTTTTTGGTTGTACTAATGATTCCTCTGTTAAGTGGTTTGCTAACTCTATGCAAACAGAGTTTGAGATGTCCATGATAGGAAAATTGTCATACTTTTTTGGTTTACAAGTAAATCAGAGTTCTGCAGGAATATTTATCTCTCAAGAAAAATATTTGAAAGAGATGTTGAAGAAATTTTAGATGGAAGATTCTTCTCTTGTTAGTACACCTATGGTGGTTGGTTTCAAGCTCAGTAAAGATGATATTTCACCAGATGTTGATCAAAGGACATATCGATCAATGATAGGCAGTCTTCTGTACATCACAACATCTCGTCATGATATAATGCAAGTTGTTGGAATGGTAGGTCGTTATCAGTATGCTCCTAAACAAAGTCATTTAGTAGCTGTAACCAGGATATTCAAGTACTTGAAGGGCACAATGACTTATGGTCTGTGGTATCCTAGAAATAAGAACTTTCAGTTAACTGTTGATTCAGATGTTGATTGGGAAAATTGTGTGGATGAGAGAAAGAGCACCAGTGGAGGAGCATTCTTCCTAGGTAACTCATTAGTAGCATGGCTTAGTAAGAAGCAGGGATCCATCTCCTTATCAACTACAGAGGCAGAATACATTGTTGTTGCTACTTGCTGCACACAAATTCTATGGATGATACAAACTCTTGCAGATTTGAAGGTAACTTATACTGATCCCATTCCACTTCACTGTGATAACACCAGTGCCATAGTCTCTCTAAGAATCATGTACTCCATTCAAAGTCAAAGCATATACCAATAAAATATCATTTTCTCAGAGAACGGGTTACAAACAGAATTGTCCAGGTGAATTATATTCCTTCCACAAAACAAATAGTTGATATCTTTACTAAACCATTAGCAACAACACCTTTTGGATATCTTCGTTAGAAGTTGCGGGTTATCTATTCATTTGTCTAGTCTGTTCACTTTGTCAGGGGGAGTATGTGATTGTCACATATCTGATACTTTCGAGATGTATTGCAACAGTTCAGGGGGAGCGTGTTTCTTCTTTGACATTGATGTCAAAGGGGGAGAAAAAGTGCGGTAAGAAGTGTGGTAAGGATGCTACACTAGTATGTTTGGTTTCATGTTCAGCAGGCAGAGTAGCAGTTCTTCAGGTTCAAGGTTGCCATCAATGCCAAAGGGGGAGATTTTTGGCATACTTACAGACAGAAGACAACGTGTGTGTGTTTGTCATTGATGGCGCAGATCAACACGATCAACAACACAACGATAATGGCATGGAAATGATCAACAATGATCGTTGGATCCCATTTAGAATTCTCGATGACCGTCAGATATGAATTCAGATAGGAGGAGCACGCAGTAGAAGAGAACAGATCTCAGGCATCATATCTGAGCGCGAAGATTGACCATCGTCGGATCCAGAAGAAGGAGCACGATCTTTAAGTACAATATGAAGCGAGATTACAAAGTCCCGAAAGCAGGAGGACCGTTGATCCAAGAAGGACATGTGGTGAAATATCAGGGCACGACGAAAACTCTGTTTTAGAGTTTCGCAAATCGGGAAATCCAAAAGGAGGAGGTGCTCTAACCCCTCAAACTTGCGATATGTGAAATCGCGATAAACAATCCTGATCGTTGGATCAGACTATACGTGACAAGAGGTTAGCTTTTCGTTGACTGGAAAGTCAAAGGAATGAGGAGCTCTATCCTTTGAAATTGCGAAAATAGAAACCGCGATTCAATCTGAGTTGTTGATCAAAGGAAAGTCTATATCGTTGATGTGACTCCATTTCAGAGTTTCAGTGATCGCGACATGGAGAGTCGAGACGCTTCATCACAAGATTCTCGAAATCGCGAGTTGCGAAAGTGCTTTATGGATAAGCACTTGGTCACAGCTGTGTGCACATGACAGAAAGAGATTGCAAGTTGCAAGGCTCCATTTCGTGACTGGTAGTTGGAAGAATCAGAGTGACTCACAAAAAAATTCGTGAAACGTGAAATTGCATAGCGCCTGTTGGTGTAGCCGGTGGTCGTCGCCAGTGGTCAAGAAAAGGGAAGGCACTAATTGCTAAGCCCTATTTTTGTAGATCACGACATGGAAAGTTGAGATGCCTCACCACAAGATATCTGAAATGCGAAATCACTTTTTGATTAGCCCGTGGTCACAGCCAGTGGGCATATGAGATAAAATGTGAGACCCTGCGGAATTAATCCAATGGTGTTGATTAATTGGGAATATGATCGAATGGCTACTGTTGCACTTCACAATTACGATTCAGTTAGCAGAACTGAATCATAGTTATTGGACATTTGGCGATTCAGTTGTTGAGGTGTTTTCTTGGAGATTCAAGGTGTAATTAAATAGGTGGTATAGGATAAAATGGAAACGCAATGACTGTAGTTTTTTGGATGTTCGAACTAAAAAATGGGTTGAACTGTAAGAAAGGTAAAATTATAGTATGCATAGTGTGAGATAAAACTCAGAGATGTTGAACAGACAGAAGTAAGAGCAGAATTGCAAAACAGTTTGAAGCAAAGCAAAATTGCAGAACAGATAAAAGCAGAGAAGAATCGCAGAACAGAGAAGAAGGGGTAAGAAGTAAGACACTTGTATTGTTTGTTATTCAATCATTTATTCTTAATCAGGGAGGTAGGGTGGTGCTAGGGAGGAGTAGTCCTCTATTATTCAAGTTGGTGCTTGAATACTGAAAGTTGGAGATTTCATCTGGTTGTGGCTAGAAAAACAGGGTGGTAGGGTGGTGCTTGGGAAAACACAGAGTTTTATGTATACAAGTTGGTTATTGTATTAGTGGAAGTAGGTGCTTCCATCCAGTTGGTGACGGAACACTCAGGGAGTTGGTGCTTCCTTCTAGTGGGTGCTAGAGAAACTAGAGAGTTGGTGCTCTCAACAAGTTGGAGCTTGTAAAATAGAGGTAGTAGCCTCACTTTGAGTTGGTGTTCAAACATAGATGATGTACATAACTTAAAAGTCTACCTATCATTCGAAGAAGAAGAGGTTTTCTCCCCTTATGGGTTTCCTCATGAAAATCTGTCTCTGTGTATATCTTATGTGTGACTGATGTTCACTCATGTTGTTCATATGTTGTATAATATTGATGGTCACTTGGAAGAGCTTAAAAATTGTTTGAATAGTCGTATATTGTTTAAGCACGGTAACAACTAATTCACCCCCCCCCCTCTCAATTGTCTTAGTATTTTCAACACTCAAGACTTAAATAGGGAGGAATTTGATTCACAATCCCCAGTATGGTCATCAATCTGTTGTGTTGGTTTTGTCACATGGGTGAGCAAAAACACAACACTTACGCGCCTAGTTAAGTCAACTAAACAAGACAGGCGTTTATGAGTTGATTAGATAACCAAATACACATGAAACAAGAAAATAGAAATAAAAACAAAAAATAAATAAATGTTAGAGAAGCTTGCAAGAACTAGAACCATGAACAACAAAAAATGACAATCATATAGCTACCAATGGATCAATGTATTGATAGGCTAGTACCATAGAGAAATGCAGGGACTTATGAATCCCCTCTTCCTCCTTGGGAGGGCTCTTGATTTCTCTAATAGAGAGCTCTTCTCTTCATACAATGGCAAGTAACAATGGTGAAGACATGCAATGTCAATCCTCTCAAGAGGTGAGTGGAATGGCCCTTGCTATAGTGCTTGAATGATTCAAAGAGAAAAGAGGATTATCCAAGAAGAATTCTTGTAGCATAACAATACCTTGAAGTTCTTATTTTTCTATCACACCCATGGAACATATTTATAGTGTCCATTCATGGCAAGATACAACTGGTTCATAGTGTGAACAAGGGGCCTTTTAGGGCACTTCCTATCCCTTGACCAACCTCCAAGCTAGATTTCTCTCAGATTTGAGTGTCAAATCGTGTTGGGGGTCGAACTGGAAGTGGTTGAGAGGTGACACGATTCATGAATGTGTCATTCATGAGAAGTGCATGGCTTTGCTCGTAGACAATCGTGCATCTTGCAAATTCTGCGCACAACGCACGATTAGGGTTGTGTTGGCCCGCGCATTATGTGCATAGTGCGCACACGTCCTTTGGTGAATTTGTGCACTTTGATTTTTGAACCAAGTGTATAGTTTTATGCCTTTTTGATGGATTTTGGTGTTGTAGGTGTACTAATCACTGTTGGAATTGATGTCTTTCTTCAACCATTGTGTGCAATGTTGTGGACGATTTTTCAGTGATAACAGACTGAATGGAGGGAGAAGGAAGGTATATCACTAATCAAATGGACCAAAGTGGAAAACCTAAAGGAAGCAAGGGTTCAAGGTTTTAAAAATATTCGCTCCTTTAGTTTGGCTCTAGCAGCAAAACAAATTGTGGAGATTAGTCTATAATGATGCACTGTGGGGAAAGGTCATGAAATATAAGTATTGGAAGAGTTTTTCCATGGAAGATTGGTTTAGACAAGAGAGAAAAAACTCACAAGGTGGCTCTATAGTATGGAAATATCTTGTAAGAGCATTTCCCTTAATTGGTAAATGGGTAGCATGGAATATTAGTAAAGGAAACAAAGTAAGGTTAGGGGAAGATCCATGGATTAGTTGTAAAGTCAACTACAGATTATTATAATCTTTGTTCACAAATTTTCATTCCATGAGAGTTTAATCCTTGGAGGATGTAGTTAGCATTGTTGAAAAAAATATCCGGTCTCAAGGTTGGAAAATCATAGAAGATTTGAGTTTGCAAGGGGGGAGGGAGTCAAATGGAATCAATTTGTGAATTTATCAACCAAAAGTGGGATTAAGCTAACAAATCGAGAAGATTTATTAAAATGGTAAAAAAACCAAGGGTCTGGAGAATATATTGCAAACTTGGGCTTCATAGAAAAGATGTAGGAAGGCCATGAGGAGAAAAGAGATTGGTGTTGTTAGACAGTTTGGAAGATAGATTTCCCTATAAAAGAAAAAAAAAAATGTAGTTAGCTCTCGACGCTAAAATTATATTCTGGGATAATTGCCACAAGAGAAACATGCAAGGGCCTAGGAGATGCATCCTGTGTTAAATCAATGAAGAATATGTGGACCATTTTTTTGTTGAATGTCCTTTCTCCAAAGTGGAGTATGGAATGGAATTCTTCATATTTCTCTTAGTAAAACTAAATGGGATCAAAGATCTATGGTGGAATGTTTTTATTCTTGGATAGAAGACTGTAAAAGTTTTTGGTGCCCTTCCTTTCTTTTTGGTTTGTGGAATTTGGTTTTCTCATAATAAAATGATCTTTCAAGAAGTCGACTTAAGTCTAATTGAAGTTGCTCATAAAATTATAGGTGTCGGTGAGGGAATTTGGAAATTGATAAAGGATCAAACTCAAAGAGTTCTCAAGGAATGTGAAATTGATTATGGTAAATCATGGGGCTTCTTTGATGGGGCATGCCAAGGAGATTCACATATGTGTGGGGCTATTGCTACATTGTTTCTTAATCAGACACGTCATTTACTTTTGAAGTTTGTTGTAGGACACGGAACTAATAATAGGACAAAGTTGATTGCAATGTGGCTTCTCCTGAAGACAGACATTGAGAAAGGTGTGAAGAATGTACAAGTCTTTGGATACTCTAAACTTATGGTGGATTGGGAAAATAACAAGTGCATATTGGATAACTTGTTACTTGAACCTCTCATGAATCAAGTTCTAGAGTTAATATAGGTAAGATTTGAAGAACTCTATTTCTCACATGTTTATATAGAGTTTAATATCGTTGATGGTCATTTATCCAAAAAAGTCATGTCACTGTAAGAAGGGGTCATGTCTAAATGTGAATTTAGTGTAGGGGTCTAGGTTGTTGTTATTGAAAGATATTTGTTCTAAAATTGGATTCAAGTAGTATGCTTCTCTTTGGATTATGCCTTAGGTATTTCTGTTTTTGTTATTAAAGATTTATGGTTGTAGTAGGTTTAAGTGTTTTTTTTTAGTGTAATTTATAAAGAATAATATATACTTATAAGAAATAACATAAACAACTAATTAAACCAATATCAAATATAATTATTTTTTAAACCCATTAAATATATATTTTAATTAAAAAAAAATCCAAAATTCAAAAACAATTTGACTGGTAAAGTCTATGAAGGTATGCATACCCTACCCCCCTCTGGATTTGAACTTGTGACCTTTTAAGAGGAAACACATGTTCTTAACCATTATGCCCACTTGTTCTTAACTAAACATTTAACAATGTTGATTAAATGGTATGACACACCTATAACATGGCAAGTCGTGCACATTTTTGCTTAGATATAACATGGTGTATCCAATATGAATATAGTATTATTTTTGTTGAAATACATGTTCCTCTTAGATATTTGATTGAGAATAAAAATGTATAAATGGTATTTCGTATATATAAGATAGTAAGTTATGTATTTATTTCTCATATTACATTTAATATGGCTAATTCTTATATATATATATATATATATATATATATATATATATATATATATATATATATATATATATATATATATATATATATATATCACATGATAAGACACCAAATAGACACCAAATTGATGTATGCGATCTCCTTGTTTGTGGAACAAGGGACTTAACCCCCTTTCCCACAACGATTTGGTTGCTAAAGTCTCTCTATATATAGTTTTTTCGAAGAAGAGATGTAATGCTTATATTCAATGTGTATTTTTTTATTTGTGATGTAGAGTTGTTTTTTTTAACTCTCATATTCATTATATCTAAAGGCTTAAACTAATTTAAAGTGGGGATTAACTTAATATGGGAATAATTTTGAGTTTTGTTTATACAAAAAGAAATTCAGAATAGTGTTTTTCTTTTTATTTTAAAGGAACAAGTTTACATTATTTAAGGTTATTAGTCTAATTTTTATTAATGAAATTTTAACATTGACTACATCATTATATGTAAACAAAACTTGGTTATCTAAAATAATTGGTTGATTGTTTGTAAGTGGGTAGATGTCCATTCCTTGCCAAATGTTTTTGGGTTTTGAATTTTACTTTATTTCCTTATATTCAAGTAAGTTTAAGGTCATACTCCAAAACAAAAAAACACTTCCAACTAAGATGCATTTGCAAGTAAAGAAGTCTTTTATAGAAGTCATCACTAAAATTATGTCTAATGGAATCATGTGCTTCCAAATAAAAGTCTACCTTAATCTCATATATAAATCCTCGATATAATTTAAAATCATGCTAAGAACCCAAATTCAATGCCCTAACCCCTAATACTACTTAGAAATTACTTGATTGATGTAGCTACTTAGAAATTATTTGATTGATGTAACTTGAAGTACTAAGAGAGGACAATTCAAGGGACCTGGAATAAGATGATACCCATGGTATGAAGGCCCTCCTGACCATGTAACCTTTTAGGCCTTGGATTAGTTTTGAACCCATGTAAGTGTACTAACAGAGGATAATTCAAGGGCCTGCAACTGGGGTGTTGTTTAACTGTTACGAAATGGTTTCGTCGGAATCAGATGATATAAATTTGCACAAAATTACTATTTTTTGTTCTTTAAAACCATTTCTAAATGCAGAAATGGATTCAACATGCTGAAAAACCTCTAAAGCCCTTGGATTATACAGAAATAATCACTCAAATCGACAGATATAACAATTTCTTATCGAATTTTGGACAAATATCCCCCAAAAATAATCATTTTGTAGAACATTTAAACTACCTACCTACACCTAATATGATATGAAAGCTGAAGGTCCAGCTGACCACGTAATCTTTTAAGGCTTGGATTAGCTTTGAACCCATGTAAGCAAAACACAGGGAATCGATGAAGTCCCCAAACATCCTTTAAAAGAAAACTTCAAACTTACAAACCTCGCGCGTGCAAGAATTTGGTCCGTTCAAATTGGGAGAGAGAAACTTGCTATAATAAAGGCAAGGAATCATTATATGTACCTCTTTATTCGTAAGCAATTGAATTTAATATTAATGTACACGACTTTTAGAAGTTTTTTTTTAATTTATTAAATAACCAGTATTTATTACTTATATATTTGGTACGTGACTATTCTGTTATGCTGGTTCAACTGCTTCTGTAAGAGTACCCCACTTTAACGTATCGACATATTATATTTAGACATGGGAATATATATTAGATGCTTTGGTAACAAGTGAGTAGGAATATAGTATAAATGAGTAAATTTAGAATGAGGTGTATATGTTTAAATGATTAAACAATAATTTTATCTAAATAAAGATAACATTAGTTTAGATAATCAGGAGTAAGAGACAAGTTTGCTAACTTTTATCATAGTAAAGATATATAATCTGAAATTCACTATTAGACCGGCGACCATGATAAAGCCACTAAACAATAGCTTTCTTACTAGAACATATCAACCACTTCTTTGAAAAATCAAGCCTTTGTGGAGGTGACAATGCTACCCTACTTTCACCAACCATATGGCATTTTTGGAACTCATGTTACTTTGATAAAATAAACACATTACTCAATTAGTCAAAGAACTTGTTCACATAACTACAATTTCATTGGAAATGTGTTAATAGTAGTTCCAAAACTAGGAAGGAAAATTTAGAATTCATAATACTTTCTATACTTCAACAACTCACACAAATTCAACAACATATCTATTTCTTGATACTTTCTATATTTCAACAATTCACTCACTTCTAACTATAGATCTCTTTCCTACTTTATATATGTCAACAACTCACTTAAATTCAACAATATATTTATATTTCAACAACTCACTCAATTTTAACAATATATGTCTTCCCTCATACTTTCTATATCTCAATAACTCATTTAAATTCAACAATGTCTATTTCTCACAAAAATGCAATTTTATCTATAAAATTCTCAAAAAATCTAAATCTTTTTTCTTTCAATTTCATTTATACACTCAACTCACATTTCAACAACTCATTCAATTTTAACAATACATGTCTTCCCTCATACTTTCTACATCTCAATAACTCACTTAAATTCAACAATATGTCTCTTTTCTCACAAAAATGCAACATTATCTATGAAATTCTCAAAAAATCCAAGTCTTTTTTTCTTTCAATTTCATTTATACACTCAACTCACAAAATAGAGAAAGGTTTTATTAATAAAATATTTTATATTTCTTTATGAAACAACAATCATAAATTGAAGAGATGATCATTTATTTCTATTATATAACCCATAAATTATGTTTCAAGTTTGGTATCCATTTAGTTTGGAAATAATTTTGGTATAGATGAACGAAAGGTGTCGCTTCTTATGAATTGTATATTGTATTTTTTTATATATTTGTTTTCTTGGTAATCTTCATATGATAAGGAAAGTTTGAAAATTTTAAGGGACTACAATATATATAAAATTTTCGCTATTGATATTTTTCTTTATGAGTAATAGGTTCAATCTCTTCATATGATTTAGTCTAGTATTTCTTCTTTGTCACAAATGACTCATTGACAAACACTTTGGGGTCATGTTTGCTAAGAGAGTATGGTACTCCTCATCAACTCTTAGCATTGATTTATAAACAAGGAACTTATAGCCCACTCGTTTCACCAGCATAGATCATTTGCGGAAGTTTACTTCTTCTCTATGTCTCAGTGTTGTACATAGCATTATACCTTTAGAAAGGCTACAAACTCATTGTCCTCTACCATGTACAATGATCTTTTTTCTTCTCTATTCTTCTGATGGTTGTAAGATTTCCAACATGCCAACCAATGCTATGGATAATTGGTTAGATCCTATCTTTGTATAACTTGCACACAGGTAGCCAGATAACAATGCTATGAAAACTAATCTTTGGTTCTCAATGTGCCAATCAATGTCAAGTCTCTAACTTTGTTAGAATTCAAGTGCAACTTCCATGCTTCTTAATTCCTCCATTCTTAGTTTGTAAATGAGTAAGGGTATCCTACTAAGAGACATTAGTATCCTGTAGAAAGACAACCTCTACGAGTCTTAAGATCCACTACACAGCTAAGTTGGGACTATCCTCATCTATCAAGTTATGAAGAGATGGATGCCTAAGATTTGTTTGAAAAAGGTAATGCAGTGGTTTCCCAATCTGCTACTGAAAGCACTTGAAACAATGAACAATATTTGCATCAACTCGAATTGAAATTTAGTGTATTCTTCCCCATTTTAGAAGGAGCACCAACCTCCAAAATCCTCTCAATGGATTTCAAGTTCATCGACAAATTGCTCTGAGGTTTGTACAATCCATGGAACATGTCCCTTTTGGAATGGTAGCATTTTCACTTTCACTATATTGCCATCTCCTAAAGTTCGTTATGCATCACCTGATACAAGATATAACGCATGCCCTCCTCAGTAATGAATTAGAGCATTCTATAGTGTTATGCATGATACATTACAAGATCATAAAACTCAAAAGTATTAGATAAACTATGTGTAGAGATGCTAGATGATAAAGAGATTGAAGATCCAAATAACACATGTAAGCCTACTCACATGATATAGCAAGATATCCTCAACCCATCAATTTCTAGATGCAGCCTTGTCTTGGTCGACTAACAAACAAAATCAACTAGCAACCAATTGAATCGCCCAAGGAGATATAAAGAGCCAATGCAAGGCATGTAAGACATGTAGGATCGTCATATGGCCTATGGATGAGGGAAAATGACCGGGGGAATCAAATTACAACCCATGGAGGAAGGAATTCACCCTAGCAAATAAGAAATCACCTAGGCAAGTGCTAATTCCACCTAGGAAAGAGAAATTTGACTCAGATAATGAAATTACAGTTTGGAGGAGTGAGAAAATTTTCCCAACAACCAGAAAATAGCCAAATTATAAACTCCTTGGATAAGTGCAACACTCAAATCTTGAGATCCATTGATCTCTATGTAGAGTGGAATGAATTGTGGGTATCTCAAAGTTGTTATTGTTCTTGGATTTCACATGGAGGATGAATTTAATAAGGAAATACACCAAAAAATACATCAAGGATTGAAATCTTACACCCATAAAATAACCAAGCATCCATTCAATATGATTAAAAACAATATTAAAATCATACTTTGACATTCATCCTGATGATCGGTTAACAAAACTAGGAGCAACAAATCTTTCACATGTAATTAACCCACAAACACACAACAATTGCAAAATAATCCTTGACATAATGGACACAATGTTTACCCTCAAAACCCAAATGAGTAAACCAACTTTGAATGGGCGCTCAATTCTCATTTCAACAACCTCTGGTATAATGCAGCTTTGGGCTTTCTATCCATCTTCCTCTCTTAGCCATCAAAAGCCCTTTGAGAGTGAAAACAATGTGAGAAATAGGAAGAGTTGGGGATAAGGAGAATGCTAACAACCATGACCCTTCATTTCTCGTTCCCCAACATTCTCTCCTATTTTATTTTATTTTATCTTTTAATTAACCATTTTTTCCTTCTCACTTTCATTTTGTCTTATTCACCTTTTACATTTGCATTGTTTTATATAGTTTGCTTAACCTTCATTAATTGTCGAATTGGCTTCTTGGTATTGAATCTTACAAACATTTGTTGGTTTGGATCAAGTATCAATGTAGGAAATGACATTTCCATGAAGAGGAATGGGTGGATTGAATCCACAACCTCCTGGAGCTGCAATACATATGGAGGAGATTGAAATCAATGATGAGCAAGAGATAAATGAAATAACAAGTTGAATAGCTCCTAGGTTGCTAACGTTTATGAACTTAAAGATATATAGCTTTAGATTTTCTATTAACGAAGGAAAGGACTTATTTGCAAGCTCTATCAGGAGATTCAAGAAAGCTTCCTATGACAAATTTAGCCATCAACCATCTTTCAAGAGGTTGATGCTTCCATATACTCCATCTTAGGGGTGTACCATGTGACTTAACGACCATGACAACTCTCCTTTAAACAATGCTTCCTTGTGAAAGCATAACAACTAGTTCTTTGAATAATCACATCGCTTTGATAAAATAAATACATATTCAATTAGTCAAAGTATTCACATAACTACAAATATACTGAAAAATGTGACAATAGTAATACCAATACTATGAAGAAAATTTTAAAATCCATAATACTTTTTATATCTCAACAACTCACCCAAATTCAAGAATATATCTCTTTTGTAACATTTTGTATATTTCAACAACTCACTCAATTGCAACAATAAATCTCTTTTCTACTACCTTTTTGACATCTCAACAATTTATTTAAATATTCAAAAATACAATTTCATTTATGAAATTCTAAAAATCTAAACTTTTTATTTTATTTTATTTCAATTTCATTT
This sequence comes from Picea engelmannii, assembly GCA_009831015.1. Classification (NCBI taxonomy): domain Eukaryota; kingdom Viridiplantae; phylum Streptophyta; class Pinopsida; order Pinales; family Pinaceae; genus Picea; species Picea engelmannii. The sequence continues at coordinate 419,670 of ML777803.1, read as the reverse complement.
ATACACTCCAATAACATCATTCCAAAACAAAAATAATATATATATATATATATATATATATATATATATATATATATATATATATATATATATATNTCTAAACTTTTTATTTTATTTTATTTCAATTTCATTTATACACTCCAATAACATCATTCCAAAACAAAAATAATATATATATATATATATATATATATATATATATATATATATATATATATATATATAAATTCAAAAATTATGTTTTAAACTAACATCCATCAATACATTCATCAATACATCCATTGAATTTAAAAATCTTCATCCCCTAAACAAAAGTTATATATATATAACCATTTATTTTTATTTTAAAACCTAAAAGTTATATTATAAAACCCAAAATTATGTTCCAAGCTGTCATCCATCAATACATCCATGAGTTTGGAATAATTTTGGTGTACATGAAGGAGAGGGAAGGCCCATTACTGGAAGGTTGTGGCTTCTTATGAATTATATATTGTATAATCACTAATTTATTCTAATGTAGATTATAATAAGGAAAGTTCAAAAATTGCATGGCATTAGAGTGTAAATGAAGTTTTTTGTAGTGAGATTTTTTTAACCTGGTCAACTGAACGAGTTTGGAAATGGCATTTTTAGAAGCCGAGTGGGTAGGTTAACCTACAACTTCTCGAAACTGCAATAGTCTAACAAAAATTGAAAAACCAACTCACCTACCCAAATGTTGATATACAACCACTTGAACTAAGTTTCCAACTCCCTTATCTAACTAATCTCCTGCCATGAAAATGCCCAATAGCATGTTTTTAAAAAAAGATTAGGTTTTTTGAGTTCTCAATCATGTGTAAAGTCAATAACAACAAGCAGAGAAACCTCTCAAAGCAAGAATGAAGTTTTTTGTATCTTTGAAACTTGTGTAACAATCAGGATAAAATAGAGGAAGATAAATGAATAAGTAAATGTCAATGGACATGATTTGCATCACATCTACCCCATGACGTATGGACGCAGAGAGTTCATTTCACACATCAATATGATATAACTAATCTAGCTGAGTTTTGACCACCAAAAACTACTCGGAAAATGCAACGGTACACAGGGTCACCCCTGCACCCAACAATCACTTTCCTGGTGTAAATTTAACTCTCCATCCCATCAAAAGGCAAAGGCAAGATTGATGAGGTGCTAAGAAATTCACCGAGCGGCATGCAATCAGCGTGACTTGGCTACGAGTTGACTATACAATATTCTTAACGTTCAAGTAAATGTTAGGCGTGCAGGCCTCTTTCATGTCGTTAGTAATGCCTCAATTAATTTGTTGGCCTCTTAAGAGGCGTAAGAGGACAAGAAGATATATATAAGATATCCATGAATGCCCAGATTCACAGAAATATAATACTAAACAATGAAGTAGTTCAAAAGAAAGATTGCACGTAAAAACAAGTAAGAGTGCCGGCCAGGACGACATGGAAGAGGCGTGCCTGCGCCTAATGGAGTGTTTCTGAAGTCCCCACAAAAGCCATAAGCTGATAAGAATTCTTCTCTCTCTATATATATATATCCCATATGTAAATATCTTTCATGAATTGTGCAGTACTTGGGCTCTGAGAATAGAATGAAATCGGGAGGAGGAAATTGGGTACGAGGTGGGCTTATTGGAGCCGGAGCTTTTGGTACAGTCAGCCTCGCCATTAGCAAGTCCAATGGCCATTTGTTTGCTGTGAAGTCCACGACAGCTTCTATTTCTTCTCTGGAGAACGAGTATAGGATTTTGCAGTCTCTGGATTCTCCATATATTGTGGGTTGCCTGGGGCAGGATTACAGCATTGAGAATGGTGTGTGGATGTACAATATGTTCATAGAGTACGTGCCAGGTGGCAGCGTCGGAGATCTGCTGCACAAGTTTGGGGGTCGGCTTGACGAGTCGATCATCAGATCATACACACGTGGCATCCTATGTGGGATCCAATATCTCCACAGGCAGGGGATTGTACACTGTGATATCAAGGGGAAGAATGTTCTTGTGGGTGCAAATGGTGTGAAGCTTGCTGACTTTGGTTCTGCCAAGAGGATTGGGGATGAGGGGGAGAGCAGGGAGTCCCTGCAATTGAGGGGGACCCCTCTGTGGATGGCTCCAGAGGTGGTGAACCAGGTGGAGCAGGGGCCTGCTTCTGATATTTGGTCTCTTGGCTGCACTGTGCTGGAGATGGCCACTGGCAGGCATCCATGGAGCCAAGTATCCAATCCCCTCGCTGCAATGTATCGGATTGGATGCACAGAGGAGCTGCCTGAGTTGCCTGCTTCGCTTTCGCCTCGGATCCAGGATTTCCTAGAGAAATGCCTGAGAAGAGATCCCAGGAAAAGGTGGACCACTGAGCAGCTACTGAGCCATCCTTTTCTCAATGAGGGCACCTCTGGCCTCGAGGATGGGAGCATCAGCCACCCTCAATCCCCAGTCAGTCCTCTGGATTTCGATGTTGTAGAGCAGGGATGGGATTCCCCCTGCTCTTCTGGTGGATCCCAAATTTGTCCCGCATTGCCTAGGAATGTGCCTATTTGTCCTATATTTGTAATGTCCGGTAATCTGCCCACTGTAAGACATGCAGATGAATGTGGTGGAGTACAAGGAATGAAGGCATTTGAGCCATCTCAGAGTCTTTCGCCCCGAGATCGGATTCTGCAATTGGTAGCAGACAGTGAAATTGGCAGCATTGAAAAGAGGCCTAATTGGTTTGCAAGGGCCCCTGGTGAATGGATTGTTGTGAGGTCTCCCAAAAGTAGAATTTATCCAAATTCAGATGGTCCTTTCTCAGGCCTCACCAATAGGTCATCCTCCAAGGGGCTTCCATCTATCCAACCTCAAGATAAGGACTGCAGTTCAGTCTCAAAGCCCTATGATTACACCCGACATTCGGCCTTGGAGTTACATCAAGGCAACAGTGTTGTTCGACAGCCTGATAGAGGGTTCTCTTCAGCCCGAACAGTTGAGCAATCTAAGCAATTGAACAAGGATTCTCATATTGACACTGACTCTTGCAGTATGCCAAATTCCCTTTTACATTCATGTGGCTCTCACAGGCAACTGTTCATCTGCACTCAAATGGCTGAGGATCGCTGCCCCTCTTGTTTTACCAATAGTAATCATTATTTTCTCAGACTGAAGACGAAGGGTCTTCTATTCTACAGTGGCAGAGCCTATGCATCAGCCTGCAATTTTATTCCAGCCCATTTCAGCAGGCTTAACCTGCTTCTTTCTCAGCCCTTGAGAAGAATAACCTTTATTCCTATGAATGATTACTCTCTGCAGATAATGTTGACATTTTCTTGTAATCTCTCTTCAAAATTCATTGTAATTCATTTTACAGGTCTTGGCATTCACCTCAGAAAAGGGCTAAATACTAAATATTGGTTTTATGTTTTCACTATTGTATTGGTTTTATGTTTTCACTATGCTTTTTTACAAAGATTCATCAGAGATGGGGGAGTTTGCATTGACATTATTATCTTGCAAGTTAGAATATACTTTATTCTAAGAACATTCTTAAACCTAAAAGTGTGAATCTATAATTAGGGTTTATGGTTTTCCTTTAATTAATAAACATGTTTACGCACATCGAAACCAAAACAACATGTCACAAAAGTGTGAATCTATAATTAGAGCTTATGGTTTTCCTTTAATTAATAAACACGTTTACACACATCGAAACCAAAATCAACATGTCACCATGATAAAATAAAAATATAACATCCACCAAACATATTACCGTTATAAAACAAAAATATAACAGAAACGAACATATCACTCGTAGAAACAAATAAGAAAGGCCGTAATCTAAACTTTTGAATGTTTTGATTTAAAGATTTTTTTTTTAATAATTTTTTTATATATTTTGGAAAAATTTGGCGAGAAATTGTTAGATACTCAGATTTGAATGATTATTTTTGTATAATAAAAGTGTTTAGGGGTTTTTCAGTATGCTGAATCCATTTCTACATTAAAAATAGATTTTAAATAATTCGAAAAAAAAACCATTTCATAAAACAGTTAAACAACACCAATAATAAAAAAACCTGTAGCTACATAATCTTCACTATTTTTTTTTTCAATCTCAAAAAACAATATAACATCCACCATATTACCTTTATTTTTATTACCTTTATAAAATAAAGGTATATCAGAATTCTACATCTCACTCTTACAAAATAAGGGCCACACAGCTACATAGTCCCCGCTATTTTTTATTTTTTTGGGCCTAATCTGATGAAACAGCGGCAAGGGTAGGAAATGGTAGTGAATTATAATCTTTGATAGCAATATTTCTGGTATGTTTGAAATCAAATTTGTGTTTAATTTCTTTATGCTTATTAATTTCAAGGTTAGTATAGACTTATACTACTGATTATTACAATTAATTTTATTAAATATAAAATAATAAATGATTCACCTTTTTAGTTGGTGACGCAGGAGGAATTGAAAAGGATTTGTTCCTGTGTTATTTATATCTATGCAAAACATTCTTAAAAAAATTGGCACTGAAGTTTTTCCATCTTAAATGTGTGTATTTTTTCAATCAAAATTTAGAGAATTAAGAAACTGTAGTGAATTATAGTTTTTTATAGCAGCATTCTAGAATATTTGAAATAAAGTTTATGTTTGATCTCTCGATGCTTGTTAGATTTGGGGTTAAGATGGATCTATGCTAATATGTATTACAATTAATATGATCAAAACAAGTAATAAGAAATGATTTCCCCTCTTTAATTGGTGGTGGCATTATCATCAAAGATTGAAAATATTTATTCTTCCATAATTTATATCCATAAAAAGCAATTTTACTTGCACAATAATTATTTACTTTATTACAAAACATTAATGAAAAACTTGATATTGTAGTTTCATCTACACCCCTTCATCAAAATCTAATTATCCATGAAAAACAATTTTGCTTGCACAATAATTATTTACTTCATTACAAAATACTAATGAAAAACTTGATATTATAGTTTCTCCATCCTATATACATCCCCCTCAATCAATTTTTTTTTTTTTTTAAATAAAAAAGGGGAGAGCCTGCTATATTAGATTAACAAAAAACTTTAACAAGATATACAGTGTAATGGGTCTAAGTCACCAAAATGCTTCCGATTACCGGAAACCAGCATAGGTGGAGAGCAAATAACAGTTGTATGATAGTAGCATCTGTCCTGCTCGGAGGAAACCAGGACAGATGTCTATAGTCCAAAAGAACATAAAACAGTAGCATAAAAAGACTAAAAAACCAAGAGAGCATAAAAACCTAGGTACCCGGTGACCTGTCGTCATCTCCAGTCTGCCACATGGACCCAACCGGGATGGAAAAAGTCTGCGCGCAGAGGGGGCACTTCTGCTGAGTTGGGACGTTGGAATATGCGTCGAGAAGCATGTCCAGGCGCTGGCCCATGAGGAGGGCCCTATGCTCCAAGTCAGACATGTGGCCTCAGAGCTTGAACACCAAGGACAGATGCTCCACACTGAGGAGAAAGCCATGCAGACCGCCACCCACGTCGTTGAACTCCCTCTGCTTCGCACCATCCTCGACATCCTTCCTCACCGAGCGAGTGTTGTCCATTTTCATCTCTGCATCAATAGTTTGCCAAGAAACTTCTTCAACAATGCAGCCGGGGAACTCGTCATCCAAACCCAAATTGGGTTTGCTTTCCTCCCTGTGGGTCACCACTGTGGCGCGGGGCTCCTCCGCAGTCGACAGGTCCTCCATAAACGGGTCCTCCTCCACAATACAGGGGGGATACGCATCCTCTGTTCCAGCCTCCTTCCTTGCCGTGTCCTCTCTGCTACAACGAGCTCCCGTATCTGCAATGGTGGCGAGCACCGCCAATCTCTCAGCCCGAGCTTTCTTCCGAAGCATGGAGGTCGCCAAAGCCAGAGCATGCTCAAATTGCTCTTTCCGTCGCCGCTGCGCCTTGTGGGCATTCCAAGCTGAGCCACGGCGAGGTCTTCCTCTTTTTCTAGCCATGGTATCCTGGGGATGAATGAATGTACAGAGCGGGTGCAGAGATAAGCGTAAGAGCCAGGACGCGAGCGGTTGCAGGTACAGAGCACGAGCAGGCCGGCTCTGTCTCGGCTCACACAAAGACAAGCTGCTCGAAAAATCCTTGCCAAGATGCAACGTAAGGGTAGTGAGCCAGGGCAAGAGGAACGCAGGATTGCACCAGAGCCTCCAGGCGAAGATCAGAGCCGACGCCGAAGCAGTCCCACTTTGTCCGGGCTCAAATGAAAACACATATCCAGACGCCGAGAACACTTGACCGCCTTTAACCCCAACCATGCTAAGTACGCAGAGGTCGTAAATGGTCGCGCGAGGGAGGAGTCCCTCCATCGTGATGCTGCTGCTATGGCCGTCCACCATCATAAATGCGGGAGTGTGGGTGGCGGCCATCGACATTTAAGCCCAGGCTTAGTGCTAAGCCTGGTGGCACCTCCTCGCCACGTGTCACCCCATCCGGGGCCCCTCAATCAAAATTTAATACTTCTTAAAAAGTTTAATAATATAGATTCATCTTAAATAAAAATCTAATACAATTAAAAGACATCAACAAAAAGCTTAGTATTGAAGCTTGTCCATCATAAATGAAAATCTGGTAAAATAAATATTTAAGAGATACTAAATATCAAGAATAAGTAAAAATCTAAGAGATACCAAAAGCGAATTAATTCATGTTGTTCAAAATATGGCTTGTAATTTTGATAAAGATTCAAAACTTCTTCTTGGTCTTGATTAAAAATGTCATGAAGCTAATAATAATCGCTGGACTTTGCGTCTTAACAAAGAAGAAAACTTTAATCTTATCAATCGAAAGCACCTTCTATCTTAAGAAAACTTAAAACTTGTGAACAAAAGTTTGAAAGAAATATGGGAATGCTTTATTCTTTGCAAGCAAAAGGATGTGCCACACTCATTTGATTAAAATTTAATTTAATTTCTCATGCACTTTTGACTATTCATGATCAGCTTTCCCAAGTTTGAAATACATACTAAAAAGATTTAATTCTAGTTTATGTTGTCGAAGGGGAATATATAAATGGTGGACTCGGTAAAGGATGGACAAGGTATTGTTACTCCTTTATTGAACCTACCGTCCTAATGCTTCAACAAGTATTTTACAAGCATCAGATCGTGCACCATCTGATGATATGTCTCTGTCAGTACATAAATCTGTTCACATAAATCACATCCTGCACTTTTTGTTCTGCCAATACCATAGTTTCAACCACTACATCTCAGCTGCATTGACACCCTGATCAATGAATTTAAGAGCAATTTGCACAAGATTCCATATAGCAGGTAGCAAATAGACAATATTTAATTGTCTAAATGATTTTAACAGTGTACTTCATAGAAGCAATTTGCACGAGCTTCTATATAGGAAAAGTGAGTAGACAATACTTAATTGCATCGATAAAAAGAGTGTTCATCAACGCCTTCACATGAATGAAATTTGCTTTAAAAGGAAAAACAGAAATAAATAAACAAACTTCGATAGAGGTATGTACGGATTTGTGCACACTAGCAATAAGGTTATAATGTTATAATTATCAAACAAAATGGTGGACACTGGAGACCCCTTCATGCCAAGAGAATCTACATGCTCTAATCACATTTCTGCTTGAAACAGAAAGACATTGCATATTTAACCATATGTGAGATCCTTCCTTGAGTCAACGGGCAAAAATTTGTTTTTACTTAGCATCCATTGGTTTCACAACAGGCATTTCCTGAACAGTGACAGCGGATGAATCTACATGGCCTGCTGCACTTTTATTGGCAACAGAGTTTGTGCTTACGTCATTCTCTCGCTGAGTCAAAAGTTTGTTTTCCACAGGATACTCTGTAACGGAACTCGGAACAGAAACAGAACCTACAAGGTCTATAACACTTATAAAAATAGAGTTTGGACATACATTTTTGCTTTCAACGGAACACTTCCTTGTAACAATAGAGTTTGGACTTGCATCATTCTCTAGCTGAGTCAATTTTTCGCTTTCAACAGGGCACTTCCCCTCTGATTCTAAACGCAATCAGAATCAGAATCTAGAAGGCCTACCACACTTCTACTGACAAAAGTGTTGGTACTTGCATAATTCTCTGGCTTAGTCGAATTTTTGTTTTCAACAAGGCACTTCCCTTCGATTCTAAAACACAATCAGAATCTAGAAGGCCTACAACATCTCTACTTACAAAAGTGTTTGTCCTGGCATCATTCTCTGGCTGAGTGAAGGCTTTGCGTTCAACAGGGCACTTATCCACTAATTCTGAAACACAAACCAAAATTTAGAAAGCCCACCACACTTCTATTTACGATTGTGTTTGTACTTGCATCATTCTCTGTCTGAATAAACATTTTGCTTTCAACGGGACACTTATGGAGTTTTTGAAGCACAAACAGAATCTAGAAGGCCTACCACACCTCTGTTTACAAACATGTTTGTACTTGCAACATTATCTGGCTGAGTCAAAATTTTGCTTCCAACATAACACTTCTTAGCTGATTCTGGAACCTAAGCACTTCCATTCACAATAGAGTTTGTACTTGGATCAATCTCTGGCTGAACCGAAATTTTGCTTTCAACAGGGCACTTCTCAACTGATTCTGAACAGAAACAGGGAGATCATTTGCTTGAAACATCATAGGATAATTTGCTTCAAACATTATAGGATAATTGAACTCTGGCTGAATTAGTTTTCTTCTTTTCTACCTATGTTAATTAGGCTCTCCATTAGACTTAGTTTGGCTTTCAACCTGCAGATTTGACTCTTTCACAGCTTTGCAAGTGTCACGTTTTTCCTTAAAATTTACACCATGCCATCATTAACAGTCTGTTCATCTGCAACCTCAATATCCAGACTATTATGAACAGACTTAGTTTCGGTTTCAACCTGCATATTTGACTCTTTTCCAGCATTGTTCACTTTACTCCTTTGCTTATAGTTTATTGCAATGCCATCATTGACAATTTTGTCGATCTGTAACCTCGATGTCCAACTTACTATCATGTGGTCCTCCCAAGATTTCAGGCTTTTCCCCCCAAGACCAGAGAAGCTTCTGCAGATATTGCTGAACATCTGATTTTGCAACATGACTCTGTCTCAACAGATCTTCATGGTCTCCGTCATGGGACACGTCGATCTGTGGACTCTACTTAAACGGGTAAATACAGTTGCCTTTTGGGTACAATTATCAGACCGTAAAGAAGACATTGCAGCAGTGCAAGGCTTAGGCCTTAAAACAGGACACTTGGGCTGCTCCATAAGTTGTGAAGGCAAGCCATCCAGAAAAATATGCATGTGATAAAAAAGGCTTCCATTATTGTAATTAACAGGTGACTTGTTTAAAAAGACTTGGCTCAATTCTTAACGTTCAAACCACAGCCTCTCATTGATGGGCATTGCGTGGATCCTAGGCGTAGAATTTTGAAACAATGGAACACGTGGCCCTCCACTCTCATTGAAGTGAAGGCTATCATAGTGTCTATAGTTTAAAGTAATATAAAGAGCTGTACCATTAGTGCTATCCATTTCTTCACTCATTTTAATACCATTAGTGAATGCATCACCTGAAAGTTTATAAGTTTCCTTACTACTTGGGTACCCTTGCTGAAATGCAGAAATTGACATATCTACAGTACTAGAAACATTAGGCTGTGCAAAACTACTAGAAAAAATGCTGTTTAGCAGAATGCAATGCATATATTTGCTCAACCCCACTAGAAACAGTAGGTTGTTGGGCAAAATGCAATGCAACTCTTTGGTGACAACTACTAGAAAGATTACACTGATGAGCAGATTGCAATGAAAAACTTTGCTCACAACTACTAGAGACGTTATGCTCTTAAGCAGATTTCATAGCAAGTCTTTGTCCAAAACTAGTAGAAAAATTAGGTTGTTCAGAAGAAAACAATGCAAGTCTTCGTTGTGAATCTAAAACGACATGCATGCCCTGCCCGGCACAACAATCTTTTCTGTAGAATATTTCATCTTCTTCAATATTTGTAAAATCTGATTCCCTTGCAGACATGTCACTTCTTACTTCTTGCAATAACATAGTTGTCTAATGTTATCTATCTAATTTCTCTCAAAGATCCCGATTGCTACCAAAACAGACAGGACCTTTTAAATCCGATGATTCAATCTTCTGTGATGAAAATAGCCAAATGAGTTCTAGTACCTGCCCCAAAAACAATACGAAAAGGTTTTAAATTACCATATCCTCGATTCCTTCGGAGCCACAATATTTAATAAACGTGCTTTATCTGATGTCTATCATATAACACGCACCACTCAATTTAGCATGCGGTGTATCAAGAATGCTGAACACAGTCACCTGTTCTTGTGACAGATAAAAATGGAACTTCTTTGGAGGGTAGTAATTTTCATAAACTGCATCCCTGAAATCATCCTCTTTCATTAGAGGATTGCATTCCCAAAACAGTTTTAATCCGAACCTGGAGGAAGGTAAAATGATCTACTCAGCAGCAACTCCTAACACAGCCCCTGCAACATATCGTCCTAATGACCAGCAAAACTTAAACAACAAGACATCTAGACCTAAAAACAGAATTGATTTCAATGCCTATGGCAAACCTGTGCTGAAATGAACCACCAGATGTTTCAAATGCATTGCGTTCAATATTATGGGCTCCGATAGAAGTTGCCTCAAACACCCCATATAGTTGTCTTCACTCATATTCAAATAAAAACAATTTCATACCCCAGTTTAACCCGCTTCACGACTGAAGATTGGAAGCTCTTCAAGACTGAAGATCGGAAGCCAAGACAACTCGTTGAAACACTCTTTTTTAGTTTGTCGGTTAGACCCAAAAAAAAAATATAATAATCCTCATTATTTTCATCGCACTCGCACTCTCCAGTGTGATAGTTGTGATCATAATCCTCAAGAAGTGCAGGGACACAGCCTTCATTAATGGTAATCCCAAAGACCCGATCGTCCCTCAGGTTCCATTTTCATCAATAAATATGGCCTTTGATTATAGCCACCCCCCATTTTAGGGTAAAAGATTTCAGCCACCTATATTAGGAAGAGTCAAAAAACAAAATCAACCTTCTCCAAGTTAATTAAAAAGAGCAATAGGATTTTACTCCAACGCAGACTGGTAATTTTTGCAATAAACAAACGAACAAACGAGAAATCACTCTATACATGCCCCATGCCCGAGCCCGAGTGTAGCATAATCAAAAAAATAAATCCACCAAAATAAGCAATGCATACAATGAATCTCATCAGTTTGAACCATATCAAACATATTTGAAGGTTCAGCATTCCCTCAGCACTGTATGATAGAATTTATATCAAATTGGTATATGAAATCTTTTTGTTTATGGGTTTATGGAACAAGGTAAGTTCTCTACTTAGAAGTATAGATACTCTATTCTTCTGGATTTTAACTTATAACTTTTTAATATGAAACATATGTTCTTAACCATTAGTCCCACTCAATTTATAAATTATCCCCTCTAGATTTGAACTTAAGAAACACATTTTCTTAACCATTAAATCCAATCAATTTATAAAAAATTCCTATAAAAATGCCCTCTAAAAAATTCCTCAACCACATGCGAAAATAGAAATTTCACATTATACTCTAAACTGAAATACTTGGCCAACGGGCTATAGATAAATAAATAAATAAATAATTAGACATAACAAAATACACAAATTGGGACTATTGATGAAAAATTAGACAATAACGAAATACACAAATTAGATATACCAAACCCTAATTCGCATTTAACGCAAACAAAAATGGGTTCGTTTAAAACGAAGAGAAACCCTGGATAGTCATTAAAAAACTTTAAATGAAGAAAAAAACAAACAATAGCGCCTCAAATAATACAGATTTCAGCCCAGAACAACACAGCTAGGGTTCAAACAATAATATAGAAACCCTTGAAGGAAATAAATTTAAGAAAACCTACCGCGAATTATCCTTGTTCATTTAACCAGTTCTTTTCACCGGTTCTTTCCAGCCCATTTGGTTTATTGCACGCACGCAATACATTTGTTTCGTTAACTGACGCACGGAATCCTGATGAATAAATGGCCAGGAATGTACAGCAAATGGAGGCGAGAGGGCGGCGAGAGCACAGTGCATCATTACACAATGATACGTCCCGCCACCACCCGTTTCAAATCGGCGACGTCAAGAACATCAGAGCCAATAATAACATAGAAAACTTCATAAAATAGGAATCAGCAAAATGACAAGGAATGCACAGCAAATGGAGGCGAGAGGGCGGCGAGAGCACAGCACATCATTAGGCGAGAAGGCGGCGAGAGCACAGCGCATCATTACACTGATATGTCCCGCCACTACCCGTTTCAAATCGGCGACGTCAACAACATCAGAGCCAATAATAACAGAGAAAACTTCATAAAATAGAAATCAGCAAACATCAAAGGTTCATGGAAAAAAAACGGTCGGATCACAAGACATAATCCATCATAAACTTCGCATGGATTTACTAAAAGTCATTTTGTAAAACCCATTTAACAATTGAAATATGTAATTTCAACAATTTTTTCATCTGATTTTGGATTAAATTTGTGGAAAAAATATGTATAAAAATGATAATAAAAAAAAATATAAATCCATGTAATTATCTTAGTAATCCTATTATATAATTGTTGGTAAAATAATAGTTTTTCATTACTTAAAGTGTATATTGAATGTATAAATGAATTCAACACCCTAAAAAACTCTTTGAACATTCTGATTTTGTGGATTTAACAATACAATCCCAACAATTTCTGACCAAATTTCAACAAAATTGATGAGAAAATATATTCTAAATATTAAATACTTACAAAAAAAAAATATAACAAAACAATGATATGTTAAAAAATAAAAGAATATTACATTATTATTAAAAAAATATTAATCTTAAATTTCAAAGTTATAAATTATAAGATATTAAAGATAAAGGAATATTATGTTATTATAAAATAAAATATCACATTCTAAATTTAATTCTTTTGTTTAATCTTAATAAGGTTGGTTCTTTCAAGACACTGAATTGAGGGGATATGGGATGCAATGGCTTTGGTTTTTGTTTGCGGTGGCTAGGTGGCTAGGGTTTAACCCTGGTCGCTCCTAACCCTTGCGTGTCGGCTCTGGTGGCCTCGCTCCAACCTCCTTCGACGATCATGGAGGTGGACTCCACCGCTGCTGCTGGTGTCCTCGTTCGTGGGCTCGTTCCTTCCATATCCGAGCTCAAGTTGGGTTCTATTTTGCAGTCTGGTGTTTCTTTTCATGATATTGTTCAAAAGGTTTCTACTCCCTCACCTTCGTCTTTTTTGGTTTATGAAGCCCCATCCCTTGTCATTCCCATGGGACAAGATGTTGAAGAAGAGGAGGAATATTACTGATCCGTGAGTTTGGTCTGTCGCTTCAATGGTTTTTGGCCAAAGTTAATAGATCTTAACAGATGGATCTTTGCTACTTGGATCCCTGCCATGCAACATCAAGCTTTCATTCATCCTTGTGCAAAAGGTTTTTTCATAGTCGAGTTTGACATTCAGGAAGATCGTGATCTGATCTTCAACCTAACCCTGTGGTTTTGGGGAAACTCAGGTTTGTTCATGAAACCTTGGTCTCCTTCTTTCAATCCAACTACTAACATTCTCTCATCAGGCCCATTTTAGGTCAGACTTCCTAATCTGCCCTTGCATTTTTGGGGTTTTCCCTCTCTCGAAGCCATTGGCTTGACATTAGGAAAGTTCCACTTCGCAAGTCATGAAACTACAAGGCACAACACCTCTACTTATGCCCGTATTTGCATGAAAATGGACTTCAGTAAAGGATTCCCAACTGAAGTTATTCTTACTGGTAAAAATTACTCTTGGCCTCAAAAACTTGACTATGAGAGAGTCTCCTTGTGTTGCAGATCTTGTTTTGAAACATGTCATCTTGCATCCCATTGTCCCAAAGGGTCCAAAAATATCAAAAAGCACTGGAAATTCACTTGGTCGGTTGGATCTAATGATGGCCATCAAGTAATTTCAAAAGCCTACAAAGAGCCTCCATAAGACAGTAAAAAGTCTCTGCAATCAAATCCTCCTATTCAAGACACTTCGTTATCTCAAGACTCGTGCCAGAACTCCTCTAAGAAGCCGAAGAAACAAACATCTACCCTTCAAGACTCAGATAAGGGACTTCGAATACAACAATCCCCTCAACCATCGATAAGCTGGGTAGATCAGGTTGATGTTGTTGAGGTTTCGAATCAAGAAAATCAAGAAGCTTCAAATCAAGAAAATCCAAGTATCATAGACATTACAAATGGTCCAACATCTTCAAACGAAGTTTGGATGGTAGTCGGAAAGATGAAGAAAGTACATGTAACATCACATCCAATCGTAACACAAAGTCAGGCCTGCAAGTCAGGAAAAAAGATGAGCTCTTCCCCATCAAGTTAATTTAGATGCAATGTCTCTTCATGTTTATCCTCATAGTCTTTTTCCGAGTGTATTCAGTAAGGTTGTTCTTTGTGAAGATTTCATTTGAGTATGAAAAAGTCATCAGTAGTCTGCAGTGGTTGTCTATTTGAGACCCCCAGTTGGCTCAAATTTTTCAAGATCTTGTAACTCCTTCGCTGTCTCGACTGCACCTTTTTTATTATAAAATTTCCCAATTTTTTGTTAAAAAAAAAGATTGGTTGTTTCAAAACAAAATGATGATTGTTAAGTTAAAAACTAGTTAGCATGTGTTACATAGCAAAATTGGAGATGGACTTTTCCAAAAGCTCTTAAAAAAATCTATAATCTATGCAACTTAGAGAAGGTTGAAGATGAAGCTCATTTTATTTTAAAATTATATAACAATATTAGATGTTCTTATAGTGAAATCCTTAGGTTCATGAAATTATAAATCAAGAAAGTCAAATTAAACTTAGAGACTTATTCCACTTCAACTTTATGTGATGTTATACATCTCCCACATATTAAACCTATTAAACCGTACAAAGTGTTTTTGATACAAAAATATTTTTTTGATGTTTTTCAACTTCTTCTACCTTTCATTAAATCCCTCTAAAACTTTGTTGGAATGAAGCAAACTCATCACAACAAGAATGAACCATGTGTCAAGGTAGAAAAAAAAACAAAAACAAACAAACAAATTAAATTATAAAAACACACTATAAGGGCCAATTATTTGAATTTGTGTCCCTTAATATGTATGGTGTTTCCCATTAAGGTGTCCAAAATAAGTGGATACTATTAGCTACTTATGTGACTCCCATGGATTGCAAGTTAATCTCAAAAAGACTAATGTTACGGTTTTCAATATTGCTAAAAATGTATTGCATCATATACTATCCCAGCGTGTTGTTTATCCGATCGACATTCAATATCAACCTTTTTCCACAAGGTTGCATTAGTGACTCTACTTTATGGATGACATTCAATACCAACCTTTTTCCATAAGGTTGCATCATTGAATCTACTATATGGATGTGAATTCTAGTGTACTAAACTTCGACAAATAATGGTTCCATATGGAGAGAGTCTTTACATCCATGGTATCTAAACTCATTAGATCTAAGATATTATCCTCGGATGTTATTTTTCTATTTTTGCATAGTTTTAAATTTTCCCTCTTATAACCAAAGAACTATTTTACATTATCATCTTCTTGTGTGAACTTCATTGTCCAGTTAATTCTAGTTTTGGTAAACAAATGTATCATTTTCATGTGTCAACTTCATTGTCTAGTTGATTCTAGTCTTGGTTAGTAAAGGTGTCATTTTCCTTTACTCTAGTGGTTTATACATCTAGTCAAATACAACTACCAACATTCTTAGCCTGCACAAGTTGTGACTCTTCTATACTCTTTTGGTGTAGATATTGACAATCTTCCACCATCTCTATCCTCGATCTTAGGATATCTAAAAGAGATAACAATAGAGAAATTATGGATGATCATAGAGTATATTTGAGTGATACTTTGATTTCACTAGGAGTGTCGAAAGATGTGCACCTTTTGGGCACATTATATGGGGCACTCATATCGCCTCATTTTCAGTGATCTCCCCAAGAATCCGTTGAACTTAAAATTGTTGAAATTGCTTAATCTATTGTTGAAATCACAACTTCATCCATTTGGATGGATTCAAAGCATTGATTTTAGTCTCCAATTGCAATTTCAAATGAGGGAGATTGCAATTTTTTTTTTTTTGTAAGCTAGTTGTTTGTATTACCTTTCAAAATCAAAATTCACATAAGAGGTTCCAGAGACTGGTGTTGAGGTTGCCATGATAGGAAACTAGCCCCACCACTAGATATAGAAGTTCCATAAAATCATGTTGTAGCATCTACTATCTAACATAATGACAGGATTAACAGTATATAAAACGATCTTGGGCCTGTAAATATAGCAAAAGAGATAACTTTGTTGTTTGATGGGTTGTACAGAAGCTATAAAAAAAAAGTAGCATTCCATCTCGATTAATTGCTTGTGTAGTTGTAGGGGAAGGCATGCTTGGACGATTCTGGCTACTTTGGCTCCATGGTTTCCTTCAGCAGCTCCTCTTTGGTGCGACATTGAGCAGGGTTTTGTGCGGCTGAGTCTAAAATCCAGTCCAAGCACTTCTCCATCATATCCTGTTGAAATTTCACCTCTACATTGTCGCGACGTAGCTCCAAAATGGTTTCCCTCTGAGCTTCAATGAAGACAAGGTGAGGTGGAGGCGAAGGGACAAAACTGGAATCTGCATTCAGGTTGGGGAGATGGGAGGCGGTGGAAAAAGTCGTGGGAGACGCAAACGATGGCTTGCGGTTGTCGGCTTCGTGATGAGGAAGGGAAAAACGATGGTCTATGCTAGAGTGGCAGGGATAGATGCAGCAGGTACTGGGATGGTGAAGTGCGGAGGGAGAATAACCACTCTAGGCTGAGCGTGAGCCTGCTTGTATCGATCGGGCTCGTGCTATGGGCATAGGAAGACACCAAGGAAAAACAAGAAGGAGAGTGTTGAGGGTGAAATTGTTGGATCATGTTATCATTGATGCCAATGGTTTGATTGATTGATGTCATTGATTGATGCCAAAGGATTGATTGATTGATGATTGATGTAATGTAATATGTGTTGTCCTTGATGAGAATGCATATATGAAGATGGATCAATGAGTTTTCATTGATATGATGAAGATGGATCAATGAGTTGTCATTGATACATGATGAAGATGGATCGATGTGGTTTCATTGGTATATGATGCATTGTTGGAAAAATGTATAGATGACTCATTATTGTCTTATCATGATTGATAAGGTGCATAAATGGATGAACTCCAAAGTGGTCCCCTTATGGTGAAAGCCCTCATAGGAAGACGCTTTGCGGATTGAGTTATCCTAGAAGAATGGTTGGAGGACCCATGCTCTCATTATTGTCTTATCATGATTGATAAGGTGAACAAATGGATGAACTCCAAAGTGGTCCCCTTATGGTGAAAGCTGTTATAACCCGAAAATGCACCACATAGGTTTACCTGGCATCAGGCCAACTCATGCCTCTTCCTAGCCAAAGCCATGTTGAACAAATCCTCAAAAAACCACTTAAGTCAAGGGACCTGCGCGCTAACCTTTCACTGGGCGCGGGTGACCGCTTGCTGACCTCCTACTGCACGCGGGTATCCGCGGGCTAACCCACTACAGCCCGCGGGTACCTAACAAAGCAAGAAATCAGGAAAGTTTCCGCCGGGACACGAGGCTTTT
>ML777803.1:372124-383606 GCA_009831015.1 Picea engelmannii | reverse complement strand
TGAGACAAGCAGTTGATGAGTTGGCACATACATGAGGTGTATAGTTGATGATGTTGGTACATATTGATGAGTCATTGTTGATTAGTATTTGACACATGATTGGTATATACTTGGTACATGGTTGGATGCACTTGTTTATGGTAT
Organism: Picea engelmannii; assembly: GCA_009831015.1. Lineage (NCBI taxonomy): Eukaryota > Viridiplantae > Streptophyta > Pinopsida > Pinales > Pinaceae > Picea > Picea engelmannii. Next base: position 383,462 of record ML777803.1, on the reverse strand, counting down.
TGGTTGACTGCATGTTGTTTGGCACAGGTTGGTGCATGGTTGATGCACTTGTTTATGGTACAGATTGATATCTTTTGAGGATTGTTGCCTCATCTCAGTTGGTTCTAAGAATGTAAGCTAAGTATTTCATATAGATATGGTGCTCTTGTAGAGTTGTACTCTATTCATTTGTTGCTGAAAAACCCTCAGATTGAAGTCCATAATAAAAAGAAAAATTGTACATACATCTTATGTTCCTTGTGTTCCTTGTGGAGATGATTTGTTGATGATATATTGCTGATATATGTTGCTGATATGTATTCACATCTAACTGATTATTAATGAAAGCAATGAGTAATGAGTAAATGTCGAATGCTAACTAATGAGTTTTGTGTAAGAGGGAAGTTTTGGGAAAAGACCCCCACACTCATTCACCCCCCCTATAAGTGTGGTAGGTGTGTCCAACAGAAACAGGAACTCGAGGCTGAGAGGAAGAGCCTGATGCAATGATAGAGGTCCCACATGGAAGGAGGAACAACTAGAAGAAGGAGAGTTTGTTGGGCAAAGAGATTTGCAGAATGAGAAACATTCCTGAGGAAGGCAACGGATTTAGCCTGCAGAAGAATTTGGAGAGCCATCGAGATCACAGGAGCGTCGTACCCGGTGGAGGACAATTGTAGGTGCGTTTGCAGGTTCGAGAAAGGTTGATGTAAATGATCTCCATCGGGGCACCACACAAGGAGAGCGGGGGTGGTTGGCATGCATGGGTGCTTGTGAAACATGGTCATTGGTTGACACCCCATCCAAGGAGCGAGATTGCAATTTCAAGTTGAACAAATTTTAATCATTTTTTGCCAAAAAAGACATCATGAAGAGATACATAATGAGTGCACCTTATCCCATGCTCACCTTTTATTTTTATTCAGTTTAGTTTAATTAAAAAATTGATTTGTAGGAAGTAATCCCTTCTTTATTTTCTAAAAGCATTTGTTTTAATTTGAAAATTTCTATATTAAAATGATAAATTTTATTCAAAGGGCTAAAAACTGATTCCATTTAATACTATAAAAAAAATTAGATTCTATTCAAAAAGACTAAAAGCAGATTCTACTTAATATTAATCCATGGGATGTGATTTTATTATTATTATTATCATCATCATCATCATCATCATCATCTAAGTTTAAGGTCACGACCAGACATCAAATTTGTGTATGAGACCCCTTATTTGTGGGACAAGGGACCTCCTCCACGCAACAATTTGATTGCTAAAGTCTATGGAGGTGTACATACAATACCCTCTCTGGATTTGAACATATGACCTCCAAGGATTAATCTAAAATATTAGAAATCATTAAAGTGAATAAGGAAAGTATGTGAAAGTTACAGTTTTTAAGTAGAAACTTATGTTCCAATTTCATGGAATATATATATATATATATATATATATATATATATATATATATATATATATATATATATATATATATATATATATATATAAGTTAACAAAAGATGGGTGTTGAGAATCCTTTGAAATCTGGGATAAAAAAGGTATGACATGTTGAAAATCCTTTGAATTTTTGGGAAAAAAAGTTATGACAATTCAAGTTATAATGAAATATAGATTAAGAAAAAATGGTCTCAACTAACTACCAATAATCATAAAAAAAAATAAACATGTTATTGCATAATGAATGGAACAATTTAAATTACAAGGAGGAATAATTTTAAGAAAAGTGAGTATGTCACAAATTTTAGCTTGCAATAGGAGTGAGAAACATAAATGAAGGAACACCACTTTGTTGACATGATTTTTCGTATGAGGTGTATTATTATATCTTCACTCATTGATTAGAAGACTAGTGTCAGACAAATCAAGGTTTATTTTACTAAGCTAAGAAAGCAAGTAACTAGGAGTTTGGTAAACAAGGGAAGATAACCCATTACTTGAGCTCCTTGATGGATCTTCCAGACTTAAATGAATGAGCAACAAGAGGAGGTCCAACTCAAGGAATCTTGCATTCAAGACAAACATAAACACATTTCCTACTCTACAAGTAGCAAAACCCTAGAGCTAACTCACAAAACAAAGAAAAACCATTTTAGATCTACTTGCAAGATTCAATGAGTAAAATAAAAGAATTAAGTAAAAATCATCAAACCAATGCAAGCGAATATGGGGGGAGCAAAGAAAAGAGATTATATTATAAGTAGAAAATATCACATCAATATATCCATACCTTAGAGTGGTGATATGGCCTTATCCTCTCCTTGTGTATGTTCCACTTCAAGGCTCTCTCTAGTTCGAGGGTCTTCAATGATGTCGTCCAATGGTTCTCCTCAAACCTCCACAAGCAAATTGGGAAAGTTGATACAAAGGTGCAAATTGTGCATTCCTTTAATATATGAAGAGAAGAAAACCAATCCAAGATAATAAAAAACAAAACTCAATACTAATCCAACATTATCAATCACATGTAAAGGAGGTATTTTTTTATGTTTTTTTATCCTTTTAGAGTTTTTACATGAAGAATAGGTCCACTTTCTAGAATAATCGTGGAATAATCTTGAGATAAAATTCACATTTTGGGTACACCAATAATTATCGATGTGAACAATCAATTCTAGAGTGCTACTTGATCAAGTTGGACCATGTCAAAGAGTTATGTGTGGGTATTATCCCTATTCTAATGCCCTATGCACAACTTTTGAGAGAAAGGTTGAACCCATCAACAAAATCAAGGAAAATAGCTAATATTTCTAAGTTTCGAAACAAATTAAGATTCTCCATACAAAATATATCATGTAATAATGCATTCCAAGACTAGGACTACTTGGTACATGTAAGATAAATTCCATGATAACATATGCCCCTATTATATGAGGTCAATAGAGCATTGCATAGTTGAAATACATTATATTTTTTATTCATCAAAATGCACTTTCGAGAGCCTATGGAGGAAGTCACTTCTAGGTAGTGGACAAGAAAACCACCTGCAATCACAACAAAAGGTAAGATAATCATCCTTTATTTCATGAGTTGGGAATCCATGTGCTCATGTATGAGTCAAGTCAAGTACATTAACCTATGAGTAGATCATGTCATAACAAAATGGGAAGGCCATGCCTCAATCCACCATATATATAAATGGATCCATGGCTCAAGTAGAAAGGGACCATGTCAAAGCACATCAATATATCAATTAAATCAATAAAATATATCATTTAACATCAATGGTATAGCCACCAAATTCAATGGCACAAAACTAAAAAATATGAGGCCCCAATTCTTGATGGACTCAACAAGTGCTAAGAACTCAAATGCTCATCGAGAGCTATGAATCAAGTTCCCATTGCTAGCCAAAAGAAACCCCAAATGTCCATGGTATTCAATGGAATCTATAACACTAACGCCACTGATCAATTTGTCAACATGCAATAATGAGTTGAAGTCAAACATCGAAGAAACCATCTAGACATAAATCAATAATGAAAATATTTGGTAGATGAGAGGTAACCCACCAATAATGAAAAATGAGCACCTAGGTACTAGTATTATCACATCAATGTGAAAATATTATTCAAAGTTGAACACTAGAAGGAACCATTCAACAAGGGGGAAATGATGATTATCCACTACCAAATGTAAGGAAATCTACCAACGAAGCAAGTAGAACTCGAGGTACCAATCCTCTAGATCAAATTCCCAAAGAAAATGTGTTGTATTCAATAAAAGTATACTCATTGGAGGAAGGTCAGTGTTGAACCCCATTAACAAACATGAGGTAATAATATATCATGAATATTTGATGAATGATTAAGACATATGTTAAAATATTTATTCTAGCACCTTGAAAAATTATTTCCTTATGCTCTCAAGAAAAACTTGTAGAAAATAATATTTATGAACATATAATAAAATGCACTAACTAAAAATTTAACTACAGGGAACAAAACACAACATAAGCAAAATGCACCAATTTCCACACACACATAAATTTATTCCCTTCAAAGATGATCTTTTCATTAATTACTCCAAGCTTACAAGGGATCCCTAACTGGGAAAATATCCCACTGAGAAAAGAAATAAATTACAGCAAAAAACTTGGTTGTTTTGGCCTTGTTGAAGAAAACTATCTGCCCTCATCTACTACCCAGATCTATTTCCTACATATGTATGGCCATCCCATGGCGATACAACCCTCCCTGAAGATGTGTGGCCCTACCTGCAACTATATTTCCCTGCCGACAACAAATGGCCATGCCTACACTTATACGGTTTCTTGTGAGCATATAACATCCTACCCACACCCTGTATGACTGCTTATTATTGCATGTACAACCATGTTGTGGCCCTGGTCTGTTGTTGTATGACCTATCCTTGGTTTTATTCCCTCTAGAAAATTTGTACAACCTTTGTTGGATGGTACGTCCTCCACAAAATTTTTCTAGTTGATGGGTTATTCTTCCTCTTGCTGCACTGCTTATTATCTCCTTCTTTGGATTGAGAAAAAATCCTTGTTTTCTCTCATTGTGTATCAAACACTCTATGGGTCACTAACACTCTCTATTTTTTGTGTTCTCCTTTCGCTTTTATTTCCTTTTATAATATTGGGTTTTGACTGAATCTAACATAACCATTGATGACTAAGTCTCCAAAACCCTAATCTCTCAATGAGATTGATGGTTGAGATTAATTCCAGATCAATGGTCAAGATTCGTCTAATTCACTAATGTAAATACTTTACGTTTTATTAGATTAATCACTCAATTAATAAAATTTTCTTCACTTTAATTAAAGTGAATTACAAAGGTCTGAAAGGAATTTTGGATGACTTCCACACGTATAACACTATCCCTGTGTGGAAGTTCATGTCTGATGCTAAGACATCAACACTCCCTCTTTGTGAGGAAGGAAATTCTTGAAGAGCCACCCAGAACTAGATGTCCCTCTGATCCTAGCACAATGTACCACACATCTGTAAATGTGTTGAACCTGCACAAAATAGATCTAGCTAGAAAATACCACACACATTTGCAGAGATAAATTGAGAAAGAAGAAGCAAGAGAGAAAGAATGGAAGAATTCTCATTAACCATAATGAATAATAAATAATGAATAATTTACGCATTATATACTATGTATATCTCAACTAATGCGCACTGGAGGTGAATCCAATGCACCATAGTGGTGGTATAGAGTGATCTGGACACACACCAATAGTTACAGGAGTGAACTTCCACCTAGTCTAGTCTATCAGGAAGTTACGAGAGTGAAATGCCACCTAGCTGAGTTAACTAGTCTACTAGTCTTCAGTTAACTGACTGATACATAATGAAGTGAGGAGGAGATCAGGGAATCATGGGTAATGCACTAGTATGGTGATGATCCCAAGGAAAATATGCATTAGCTGGTGATGATCCCAATGCTGCATGGTGACAAAACCAATGCAACATCTAGACTCCACTCAACTAGTCAAACTGAAGTGAAAACTAAAGAGAATATTCTCCTAGAGGAATATTCTCCCTAAACTTTAGGAGACTAGATAAAGAATGATAAAAATAGGAAAAACCTTAGGAAAAATAAATCCTAGGTGTGTGTGAAGTAACTCCAACACCCCCCTGAACATCACTATGGTGAAAATAAAGAATGGGTCCCAACAACGAGGCCATGTTAGGTACCCAAATACAAAAGATACACTAAAATAAAGTGAGAAAAGAGGGGAAATATCATGGGAAACCCCCCCCTCAAGGTACAATGTATATAAAAAACAAGAACTACAGTTGTTAGGCAACTGTGTCCTTCACTCCAAGACGACTTCACAGAGAATTGAACTTTTGCCCAGTGAAGGTCTTGGTGAAGATGTATGTCGTTTGTTCTGCTGAAGGACATAACTGTAGGTCAATGATCCACTTGTGTACTAAGTCCCAGATGTAGTGCATGTGGATCTCGACGTGCTTCGTCCGCTGCCTATGAACTGGATCTCTGCAGAAATTTAGAGTTCTCTGGTTGTCACACCAGATGATGATCGACCGATGAAACTGAATTCCCAACTCAGTTAGAAAATGTTGTAGCCACATAGCCTGAATGGTTATGTTAAATACCTCTATGTACTCCACCTCAGCTGAAGAAAGAACAATAACAACTTGCTTCTTGCTCGACCAACAGATAGGCCCAGAACCAAGACTGAGTGAGTAACCAGATGTGGACTTTCGATCAATGTTATCTCCAGCCCAGTCAGAATCTGTGAACCCGATGAGATCTAATGTAGAGTCTGCTGCATAATGAATCCCAAAGGTGATGGTTCCCTATACGTATTGAAGGATACACTTTGCAACCTTCCAATGTAGCTCATGCAGCTCCTGCATGAACCTAGAAAATGTGCCAACTGCATAGGAGAGGTATGGTCTGGAGTGTGTGAGATGAAACAAGCTCCCCACTAGCTGTCTATACAGTGTGTTTTCAACTAGTGGAGTATCCCTGCCATCCTCAAGTTTGAGTCCTGGTAGAAAAGGAGTCGGAGCAAACTTGCAGTTTGCCATGGGAAATATCTCAAGGAGATCTCTAGCATACTTGGCCTGGGATAGTTTGATTCCTGATGCATCCTGACTGATCTCGAGTCCAAGGAAGACATGTCATCGACCCATGTCCGTCATCAAAAACCTGTCATGTAGAATCCTCTTGACTGCAACAATCACTGAACTTGAGCAACTGGTGATCAACAAATCATCAACGTACATAACTAAGAGTAGAAGTGAATCAACCATCCTGAGCATGTAGACATCCAGGTCTGATTTACAACGTACAAAGTTTTGTGAAAACAGGTAGGATTCCATCTTGGCATACCATGCCCTCGGAGCTTGCTTGAGGCCATAAAGAGACTTCTTCATTCGACACACCAAAGATGAATCCTGCATAAATCGTTGGGGCTGCTCCATATAGATCTCCTCAGAGAGATCACCATGAAGAAATGCATTCTTCACATCCATCTGATGGAATTCCCATCCCTTAGTTACCGCAATGGAAAGTTCCAATCATATGGAATCCATCTTCACTACTGGAGCGAAGGTCTCATCATAGTCAATTCCATGTACATACTAAAATCCTTTGGCAAGAAGTCTATCTTTGTATCTACTAGTCTGTCCATCCGCTGTGCTCTTGGTCCTGTTGACCCATTTGCACCTGAAAATTTTTCTTCAATAAGGAAGGGGAACTAGATCCCAAGTATGGTTCTCGAGGAGGGATTTGTACTCCTCCTGCATGGAGGATTCCCAAAAGGGATTTCCAATAGCCTCGCCGTATGATTGTGGATTTGAATACTGAACCAAGAAAATATGCCTGGATGGAAATGGTTTAGTGGCATCGAGTGCAATAGGAGGATCCTAGAAATCAAATCAAGTCCTCCTAGTATCAGCTGGATCACCAACAAGATCCCATGTATCCTCAAGAGTACTCTGGGCCCACTTGGGCCTCTGCTGTGGCTCTGCATCTGCATCTAGATGCAATGAATTTGTATCTGACTATACTAACTCTGTATCTGGATCATCTGAATCCTTTGAATCAAAAATCTTGTCTAAATAAGAGTCGGCATGTGCATGCTCATCATCTCAGACAGGTGGAAGAATGAAGGTGTCTGCATGCAGTTGCTGAGGTACATGCGAGACACTTTCCTCGAATTGGACACTTCGTTTAATGATGATACGGTCCGAGGAAAGATCAATACGTCTGTATCCCTTCACACCATCGAGGTATCCAATAAAGATACATTATGTCCTCTCTGGATCAAGTGCATTCCTCTTTTAAGAGGGAATCTAGGCCCATGCACGTGAACTGAAAATACGAAAGTGGGTCACTTCCAGTTTGAGTCTGCTCCAAGCCTTGTAGGGGGTCTTATCCTTGAAAGATCTACGGGGAGATGTGTTTTGGATGTAGGTTGCACAATTAAGTGCTTCGGCCCATAGTCTCTGTGGTAGTGACTTTGCATGTAGCATGCAAGATGCCAACTCTTTTAGAGATCTGTTTTTCTGCTCAGCAACTCTGTTTTTCTGCAGAGTATAGGGAAATGTGTGCTGCAACTAAATCCCTAACTCATGACAAATATTCTAGATCTCATGATTGACATACTCTCCCCCATTATCAGTTCAAAGGACTTTGATTTTCTTTCCTGACCGTGTCGCAACTAGGGATTTGAAATCTTTGAGGTGTTGAAAGACCTCTGATTTTTGCATGAGAAAGTAAATCCATGTGAAACATGAGAAATCATAAAAATAAATGAGAACAAAACTCGCTTTGCTTATTGATGGATGTGGAAAAGGACCCATGAGGTCACTATGTATCAGATCTAAAGGATAGGAAGCTCTATGAGTCTTTCCTTTGTCGAATTTCTCTTGAGGGTGTTTTCCAAGAACACATACCTCACATATTCCTTTGGAGAAATGGATGTCTGGTATACCATCAAACAATATTTGCTTGCTAAGCTATTGCATATATCTAAAATTCAAATGCATGAACCTTTCGTTCCATATCCTACTACTTTCACCAGCATGGGTAAGCAGTAAAGCAGGATCAGGTTCAATAAATTCAGAAAATGTATACAATCTAGATTGATGATTTACCTCACTGATAGCAATCCTAGAATTGGTTTGCATGTCATATATGTCCACTGTAGATTTAAACCTTGTACAATATTTACTGCAAATATATTTTCAGTAAAAGAACAAAAAATATACAATGGCAAATACAAACATTACACAAAGATTTTTCCCCGAGAAACCAAAACCTCAAAAACCAACATATTCTATAATCATTCATAGTGATACATTGTTTACAATACAATATACATATAGGAGCCAATGACATCCAAAAAACCTAACCCAATGACCTGGATTAGTCAACAACCCTAATTCCTTAACCAGAAATAGAAAACCATCGACAAAGAAACCATGTGCCGAAAAACCACCTAAATATGTGACACTACTACTCGTGCAAAGAATATAACACATACCCAAAGTTATTCCACTTGTTGTTTTCTTTGCATATAGGGGTTACAGGTTTACATAGTCAACAATCCAGGGCAACAATGCCCATGGATCCTCTACACCAAGAGAACTTGTCAGTGCTCACAGATTTTGTTAATGAATCTACAACATTCTTCAAAGTGTCCACCTTCATCAACAATACTTTTTTTTGTTCAACCATGTCTCTCACAAAGTGATATTGAATATCAATATGCTTTGTATTTGAATGATAAGTTGAGTTCTTTGCCAAAAAAATTGCACTATGACTGTCACAATCTATCCTTACAACTTGTTGTACCAACCCAATACTCGAACACAATCTTTGTAACCATACTGCTTCCTTACTTGCATGAGTGGATTCCATGTATTCAACTTCAATAGTTGAAAGTGCCACTACCGCCTGTCTTTTGCTCATCCAACTTATTTCTCCTCCAAACAGGTTAAACACATACCCACTTGTAGATATCCTACCATCCAGATCTCCAACCCAGTCTGCATCCACAAATCCATGTATATCCACCACTCTATCCAATCCTGGTCTTCCTTGGTAGCACGATCCATAACTAGTAGTGCCACACAAATACCTGAAAACCCTTTTTACTGTTGTCGAATGCTCCTTCCTTGGTTTTGACATATGTTGGACACACCTACCACACTTAGAGGGGGGGGGGTTGAATGAGTGTGGGGCTCTTTTTCCCAAAACTTCCCTCTTGCACTAAAACTCATCAATTAGCATTCAACATTTTATTCATTACCCATTGTTGTCATTTATAACCAGTTAGATGCGAGCACATATCAACAACATATTTCAACAATATATCATCAAGAAGTCATCATCACAATGAACACAAAGAACACAAGATATATGTACAATTTTCTTTTTATTACGGACTACAATCCTTGGGGTTTATCAACAACCACTGAATAGAGTACAACTCTACAAGAGCACCAACTCTATATGCAAGACTTAGCTTACATTCTCAGCACCAACTGAGATGAGGCAACAATCCTCAACAGATATCAATCTATCAATAGGTACGCAACCTGTCAGTAGTGTAGCCCACATGTGCATGCGCCCTGGCTCACTACAACCCGCGTGTGAACGTGACCAGTGTATAATGCAACAAGCATAGGCTTCTGAGCAACATGCTCAGATCCTCTGCAACCTGCAATCACTTTCTCTTCTGTCTAAACTGACCCATAGCCAGTCACAACACATCCAAGCTCTCCAATAGCTTGCTCATGCTCCACAACAAATCAATATGAATGCTATCTCAATCATGTATAAATAACTAGTATACCATAACAATCATGTCACTACTGAATCACAAGAATGCTGCTCACTCCATCAACCAAATCAACCAAACTGAGCCACATCATAGAAGCCATACCAAGAATTCCCTAAGCATTCACAACACATCAAACAATAGTATCTAACAAGACAATAATGTAACCATACCAGTGTCTCAGTGATAGATCTGAGGCCACAAAATGCAGATTTGAAACTTGCCTCATTATCCAAGAGCTTGGCACCAGCTCAAACAAAAATATCCATGATTTTATTCACTCCACGCTCCCTGTACACAGTCAGCCTGCGTGTACACTCACCCTATACACAGCCAACCCACGTGTACACGCACCCTATACACAGACAACCCACGTGGACATCAGAAAATAGGGTTTTCTGTGAATCCAAGACTTTTTCCGTCAAGATCTCTGACATTTCCAAAACTTTGATGCATCCATGAGATCCTCCTCTTGCTCTCTTCCTCAGAATAGATCTTCAATCATGCTCAAGAGATCCACACCAATAGAATGCTCTCACAAGAAGCTCTCCATCAATACTCCACAAGATATTCACAAGAAGCTCTCCATTGATCCACAAAAGGGATTCTTACCAAATGTACATTTTACAAGAGATCCTAGCTTCTTATTTATACTTTCATCTTCTAGGTCACTTAACCCATTTTTAGGTTACTTAACCCATTTCTAGGTCACTTAACCTATTTTCCTTATTTTAGGGTTAACCACTTTCCATGAATAGAAAGTTATCCAATACTTTATCATTTAAATATTCCTTCTTGATTTTGTCACTTCATTTTATCATTTAAATAATCTTTCTTGATTTTGTCACTATACTTTATCATTTAAGTTATGATTTATTCTTTTCAATCACTTTGACTTCTTTGACCTTGAGGGCTTCAAGCCTTCATATGGGGGTCCTCCAACTTCATAAGGCCATAACTCTCAAACCGTGAGGAGTTATGTGACATTCCACATACCACCGGAAATGGCATGTCAAGCACTATCCATCTAGGATAGTTTCACCAACAAATTCA
>ML777803.1:337681-356477 GCA_009831015.1 Picea engelmannii | reverse complement strand
CTCCTCCTCTTCTTTTGTCCTCCAACTGCTGCAACATGAAGTTCTCCTGAAGCTTAAGGCAAAGCTAAAGGGTGGGGACAATAATAGGCTTGGCAATTTTGGCAGAGTTTCTTTGCTATCCTTTTTCCTCCTTTGATTAGTACTCCTACCCCTCCTTTTATAGGCTAGGAAGAGCTAGGGTTTTAGGCAAACTCTCGGCCATGCATGGCGGAGATTTTCAGTTAACTGACAAAAAGCCTCGTGTCCCGGCAGAAACTTTACTGATTTTTTGCTTTGTTAGGTACCCGCAGGCTGTTTTGGGCTAGCCCGCGGATGCCCGCGTGCAGTAAAAGGACAGCAAGCGGTTGCCCGTGCCCAGTGAGAAGTTAGGGCGCGGGTTGCTTGTTTTAAGTGTTTTTTTGAGGAATTGCTCAGCATGGCTTTGGCTAGGAAGAGGCATGAGTTGGCCTGATGCCAGGTAAACCTGTATGGTGCATTTTAGGGTTATAACATACGTGGGACTTAGTAAAATTACCTAATGGAATAAATCCTATCGGTAGAAAATGAGTATTCAAGAAGAATATGAACGATGCAGATCAAGTCGAGAAATTAAAAGCTCGACTGGTAGTGAAAGGATATTCCCAAGTCGAAGGAGTCGAGTTCGGTGTGATTTTTTCCCTATTGACAAATTAACCTGCATTGTAGTACTAATGTCTCTGGTTGCAACATTTGATATGGAAATAGAACATATGAATGTAAATATAACATTTCTACATGGGGACCTAGAAGAAAAAATCTACATGCAAAAACCTCAAGGATTTGTAGTAAAGGGAAATAAATATTTGGTTTGCAAACTGAAAAAGATCCCTTTATGGTCTAAAGCAATCACCAAGGTTGTGGTAATGAAAGTTGCGCACATACTTCCTTAGTTTTGGGTTTGTGAGAAGCAAGGTTGATCACTGCATATATTCCAAAGAAGAAGTTGGGTGTTTCATATATGTAGCATTGTATGTCGATGGCATATTGCTTATTGGAAACAACATGAACGCAATAAAGGAGGTGAAGAAGCAACTATCCTCCAAGTTCGACATGAAAGATATCGATGCAGTAAACTTCATTGTGGGAATGGAGATAAAAAGAGATCAAGAAACTAGAAATATTTGGTTGAACCAAAAGAAGTATATTGAAACAATCTTGAAACGTTTCAACATGTGAAGGTGTCAATTCCTATGGGAGAAAGGATATCTGTTGAACAGTGTCCAAGGACACATGAGGAAATACAGGACATGACATGTGTTCCCTATGCAAGTGTTGTTGGTAGTCTAATCTATGTGATGGTTTTCACTTGACCAGACATTTCCCATGTAGTGGGAGTGTTGAGTAGGTACATGTCGACACTTGGGAAGGATCACTAGACAATTGTTAAGAGACTATTCAAGTATTTTTGTGGCATAAAATATTATATTATATGATACCAAGGAAAACCTGGAGGTGATAGTGAATTAAATGTACATGGATTTGTCAACGTCGTTTGGGATGGAGATCTAGATCGACAAAGGTCGACCAGTGGATATCTCTTCAAGATGTTCGGTGGAGCAATCAGTTGGATGATTAAGCTACAAGTGAGCGTAGCCTTGTTAACAATAGAAGCTGAATACATGGAAACCAGTCATGGAAGTAAAGAAGTAGTATGGATGCAAAGGATGTGTTCAGGAATTGGGTTTCAATAGAGAGCTATGAAAATAAGTTGCGACAGTCAAAGAAAAATATTTTTGGCAAAAACTCAACTTATCATTCTAATACTAAACATATTGCTGTACAATACCATTTCGTGAGAGACATGGTGGAAAGAAACAAGGTGTTGTTGGAGAAAGTAGACACGTTGGAAAACATAGTAGACTCTTTGACTAAGTCTGTGAGTGCTGTGAAGTTCTCTTGGTGCAGAGAGGCAATGAAAATTGTTGCCTTGGGTCTATGAACGAGAGTTGAGAAATCTCCTTGTTTCAGCAAAGAAAACAACAAGTGGGAGAATGTTGGGTTGTTATATCCTTTGTAGTGAAATTATAGTCGAGGTGGATAGACTAATAGTGGAAGTCGAAGGAATCGAAAACAAGAAGAAGGTCGAGGTGGTTCGACTGGGTGAAGTCGAATTCGAATATATTGACATCAATACAAAGGTCGAGGTGGTTCGACTGGGTAAAGTCGAAGTTGAAGAAATAAAAAACAAGTTGAAGGTTGAGGTGGTTCGACCAGGTAAAGTCAAAGTCGAAGAAATCGACAACATGTCAAAGAGGTTAACCAACAATAGGTCAACAGTCGGGCATGTGGAAATCAACTGAAGACTGAATGAAGGCTGATTGGTAGTCATCTGTAACAAAATCTCGAGATTGGCATGATTTATAGCCAATGATCTATGTTGATATGTAACTATTTTTGGGCATGTTTTCTTTAGGTTTTTTCCTACTGTAAAGCATATAAAGAAGGTGTGTTGTAATGTTGTAAAAGATAATCACAAATCAATAATTATAAAATAGTTGGTCATGCAGATGTAAGCCAAATTGGCTACAGGGTTGTTCTTGTGTAAATAAAGAAGGTATGACGTCAATTGTGTATTAGGTGTATACCAAGGTTAGGCATGTAAACTTTTATTCTGAATGAATAAGACAACAAGAGAGCAAAACGATCAAGGAATGTTGGTTTTCCAGGGTAAAATATTTGTGTACTATTTTTTTTCTTTGTCATTTACTTTCTTGCTCTTTTCTGCTAGGTTTAGTGTGGAAGTGTTCATCATTTCCTAACAGTTATAACAGTAAAACAATCAATTTTTCTATGAATTTTTTGAGATTTTGAAGGTCATAAACTTGTGGGATGATTTTGAGGCCCTAAACAACATTTTTAGACGATCAAAACCAATGCGAATTTGGAGTACCTTTGTAAAAAAATTTATTTTCATCTCAAATAAAAGAACTCGGAGAGAGCTATCCAATGAGCTACAATGGGTGCAAAATTGATCTCACATGATAATAAATTTCAGAGGGAATAACTCCTTGCTCAGAAGTTTGTTTGAGGCATAGGACCAGTCTATGGAAAGCATATGAACCATAAAAGAAATCCATAGAGACAAATTTGGAATCTGAGTATGTAAAAGTGTGTAAGAAGAGAAAGAAGAAACTTGTAGCATACATGGATAAATGGGGAAAAACAACCTAAACTTCTCTGGACCATAAATTTCAGCTCATAGCTCATATTTGAGCAAACAAATAGTTGTTGGAATGTTCTTGAGGAGAAGAACACATCTATACACCCATAATTTTGAATTGGGCACTAAAAGTTTATCCGAAGTAATAAATAAATTTATGTAGCAGTAGGAGAGTGGAAATTACAACTTGTGAATGTTGTAACTTTTCTCTCATAACACATCATGAGGCATGATCACAACTATTGGAGATTTGTTTAAGAGAATAATTCATCGAAGGAATAATATTTTGAATTGGAGTTTTATGTTATCCATAAATTTACGAGAAGAATAACTTGTATTTTAATTAATGAAATATTTTATATCATGCATGTTCTAAAAATATTTACTACATGCACATTTCTTGCAAAGAGGTACATGAAAACAACTTTGGTTCTTATATGAGGACTGGAGTTATGGAGGATTCCTATGGATCTTAAAGCTGTGAGGAATAGATCATAGGTATGCATGTCTGCATGGGTAATGTTGAGATAGATTTTAATGGAAGAAGAGTCAGGCAAGAGCATGTAACTATGAGAATCTTGCATAGACAAGTGAGGAAATATAGGGACGATAATGAAAGGATTATGAAGGTGCACGAAGAGATATTTTAGAGCCTGAATATGTTGCTTAATAAAGTTAACAAGGACTTTGGAACCAAGCAAGAAGCTAGTGCTAAACAAGTGTCTGCATCCAGAATCCATAGCAGAAAGGATGATAATGGGAATAATAGGCAGTGAAGAGGCATGAGAAGGTGTCGTCATTCTCTAAGGAAATACACCACAAGAACTTGTGCAAGTTCAGGTATAGGGAGAATATGAAATGTGTCTCCTGTAAGGAGGAAGAGAAGAATGCTTGAGGCAAACATCTTGCAAGGTGAACTCAAGAAAATAAAGCCACCAACTTTCAATGGTGAGCATAGGAAAGGAGAATAGTTTGAGGCCTGGTTGTTGGAAATGAAGAATTATTTCCATCGGCATGATTACCCCTCAAGGGTAGAAGCTATAATTGTAGCCTACCACTTGCAAGGAAAGGTAGCCATGTGGTGGGATCAAGTTAATCAAGATAAACACCTTGATGAGAAAATGATCTCATGGAGGTAGTTCAAAGGATATTTCCAAGAGAAATATTTGTCTGAGCATTATTATGAAAGGAAGATGAAGGAGCTCTTTGAACTCAAGTTGGGAACCATGGAAATGGATGAATATGAGAAGAGGTTTTTGAATTGCTGAAATATGTGAACTTCATAAAGGATGAAAAAGTCAAAATAAAAAGGTTTCTAAGTGGGTTACCCTCCTTATACAGTTACAAGATTCAATATGATAATCATAATACTTTGGAGGAAGCCATAAGGAGATAAAAGCATATTTATGAGCAAAGCAGAGGGAGGCCAGTTTTCCAAAAATATTGGAATGACAAGATGAAGGGTAAAAAGGATTTATGCAGCCTTATACATCAACCAAGCAGAATATCAATCCCTCATGATTGAAGTGGAAGGTAAGATTGATAACCATCCCATGTCAAATTTGTTGTAGCAGATTTTGGTCTATGCGAATTTGCGAAAAAATGGAGAAATGAGAGAAAAATCCTTAAATTCATGGGAAAACTTTGAGTTTTGAATGCCTAATATTAGTCAAAGAGATGATCTGGGGCGTGAATCTGCAGGTTGCAAAGATAAATTTGACCTGGAAGGTTGAAAATTCATGTTTTAATGGTCATTGTAGTGTTGGGTAGAGAATGAGGAGTTGACGATCGAGATCACGTTTGATCTCAATATTGACAACCTATATTCATTTCGATAAATTTAAAAATTTATAAGGTTTTCGTAGTTAGTAAGGTCGAGCAGATCGACGATCGAGATTCATTTTTGGGAGTTGAAAAAATGAGATAGATCGACGGTCTGGATTCATTTTCAACTTATGGGAGGTTGGAGCAGATCAATAGTCAAGATAAGTTTTAATAATAGATAGATGGCCTATATTCTTCAGATATTTGGTCAAAATTTATAAGTGTTGAAGTTCGACCAAGAGAATTCGTCGATGGTCGATGATCATAATGACAGTTTTGGTGAAGATTTTGGTTCGGCAAAAATAAATCTCCAATGGTCAATGGCCAATGACCAAGCATCGATAGACTTGGGTGAAGTTTGATAGATCAACGACTGAGGTACCTCTACACTGTTAGGTCAAGCACCCCATCGATCTGAACCCCGACGCATCGCTTCCCAATGGGCCAGTCTATCACCGCTCTATGTTAGAGAATGAGGAGATCAAGTGACAGATCCAAGAACTGCTCCACAAGGGGCACATCCGTCCCATCTCATCACCTTACGGGAGCCCAATCATGCTAGTATAGAAGAAAAATGGAACCTGGCGACTCTGCATTGATTACCAGGCCCTGAATAAAATCACAATCAGAAACTGATACCCAATTCCCTGGATGGATGACCTCCTTGATCAACTCGAATGATCGTGCATATCCTACGCATGTATAATTCCAAGCACCCTCACACATGGGATGAGAGTCTTCCCTATGTCCAACATAGATACAATCGAGCCCTGCATAGCTCAACCAACCACAACCCCTTTTAGGTGGGGTTGGGATTCCAACCATTGGGTCCCATAGATGCTGCACTTCCCCTTGCGATCGCCTCAACCGACTCATCTCCTGCTCCAACTGATGCTGAAAAAGCCACCCGGTTCATTGAGTGGATCCAACACATCCACCAACAGGTTCAGGATATACTACAGAAGTCCAATGACAAGTACAAGTAGCGCCATGATCAACATCGGGTGACACATAAGTTTAAGGTGGGTGACAAAGTTTAGTTGCACTTGCCAAAAGAATGCTTTACAAGACACCATTGGAAACTTCACCTACTTCATTATGGGCCGTACACCATCACCAAGTCTGTGGGGGATAATGATTTTGAGGTCAACATTCCTCCCTTCTTTGGCCTGCACCTAGTGTTCAACATGGACCTCCTTCGACCTTCTTTCCCACCATTATTGGACACCTCTGAAGTAGCAGAACAACTGACACCAACAAAGCTCAATCCGAATGCATACAACAAGAATCCAGTGATTAAATTGTGGACATACAAACCAATGGAACTTGAAAACAAAGGATCTAGCTTTATTGAGTCGTCAAAGAAGGGTAACTCCTGCACGAAGGCAAGTGGCTCACCCGGGGCCAAATTCAACAGAAATTTCCTCATATGAGGGGGGAACTCAACGCAATGGAGACCATTGCTTCCTAAGGAGGGAGGATTGATCCAGGTGGATATCGGTGGCCACCCACCTTTTCCAACTGGCTCAAAACAACTTTTTGGCAATTTTGGTAATTTACTATTTTTTAGCAGTTTTTCGGGTCCTGAACTTCCAGATCCATTTTGAGGCCCTAAACGATGTTTTTTTGGGCATCTACTGGTCAGAAAATATAGATCACCTACTGGGGATACCTCTGCACTATCAGTTCAAGCACCCCATCAATCTGACCCCGACGCATCGCTTCCTAATGGGCCAGTCTATCGCTGCTCTATGTTAGAGAAAGAGGAGATCAAGTGACAGATCGAAGAACTGTTCCACAAGGGGCACATCCATCCCAAATCATCAACTTGCATGAGCCTAATCGTGCTGGTACAAAAGAAATATGGAACTTGGAGACTCTGCATTGATTACCGGTCCCTGAATAAAATCACAGTTAGAAACCAGTACCCGATTCCCTGAATCGACGACCTCCTTGATCAACTCACAGGGGCCAAATACTTCAGTAAGATTGATCTGAAGTCTGGCTACCACCAGGTCGCGATAGAACAGACAGATGTATGGAATACCACCTTCAAGTAAAAGGAAGGCCTTTTTGAATGGTTGATCATGCCCTTTGGTTTGACAAATGCTCCAACCACTTTCATGAGGATGATGGACGATATCCTGCGACCATTCACCAATACTTTTGTAGTGGTGTATCTAGATGAAATTTTCATTTACAACAAGACTTCAGCATAACACTTGCAACATATTCAATAGGTATTGCACACCCTGCGACAACACAAGCTATACACCAACTTGGAAAAATGCTCCTTCGGAATGGACATAGTCCATTACCTGGGATAAATAGTTGATTAGCATGGAGTACATGTGGATCCAACCAAGATCCAAGTCATCCGTGACTAGCCAGTCCCAACCACACTCACTAAGCTTCAGAGCTTTTTGGGCCTTGCCAATTTCTACTGCAGTTTTTTGTTGGGATTCTCCCATATTGCATGGGCCCTCAGCCAAATAATCATGGATGGTGGTAAGGAAAAAATTGCATGGGGACGGTCCCAACAACAAGAGTTCGATGATTTGAAGCAACACTTGTGCTCAACCCCAGTACTTTCACTACGAGACCTGCAACAACCCTTTGATATCAAAACAAATGCTTCAGAATATGTTGTGGGTGCCGTTCTCACTCAGCATGACCACCCTGTGGCCTATGATAGTGAGACATTATTAGATGTTGTCCGCAAGTACCCTACTTACGACAAAGAAATGTACTCCATTGTGAAAGCCTGCCGCCAGTGGAGACATTACATTCTTCGAAAGGAGACAATCATCCACACTGATCATAATCCACTACATTTCATGCAGACACAAGGCAAATTACATAATGACCGCCATCAAAATTACTCCACATACTTGCAACAATTCCACTCAACGTCAAGTATAAAACAAGAAACACCAATGGTGTCGCTTGATTTCCTCAGTAGACCACCATTCACGACACTCACCATGGTGCTAGACTCTTGCGACCATGAGACCTTTGGATGGCCCCAACTCTATGAGACAGACTCGAACTTCGCCACCACCTACCAAATGTTGGGTGCAAACGCAGTTGTCGATAATTTCCATATTGAGGATGGGTTGTTGTGTCGTCTGGTCCATATTTTCATTCCATAAAGTGAGCGAGTGAAGCTGATCTGGGAATCCCACTACAATCGGGTGGAAGGAAACTTTGGCGTCGAAAATATAGTGGCGATGCTAAAAAAACATTTCTACTGGCCGAAACTTCGACAGGAGGTTAACAAGTATATCAGGTCTTGCACTGCCTACACTATTGCCAAACCGACCACTAAGAAATAGGGCTTGTACACCCCTCTTCCTACTCCTAACATGCCATGGAAATCCATCTCAATGGACTACATGCTGGGCCTCCCATCCACCAAGCAAGGAAATGACTGTGTTTTTGTGGTTGTTGATCACTTTTCTAAGATGGTGATTCTGGTTTCATGCAAGAAGAGCATCACAACAAAATCCACTACCAAGCTCTTCTTTGAACGAGTCTAGGTACATTTTGGAATCCCACAAACCATTGTCTCAGATCAGTAAATTTGATTTCTCAACACATTCTGGTCGAGCCTCTGGTCACTGCTGGACACCAAGATAACCAAATCCATGACCTTGCACCCCCAGACAGATGGCCAAGATGAGGTCGTAAATCAAATTATCGTGCATATCCTACGAATGTATAATTCCAAACACCCTCACACATGGGATGAGATTCTTCCCTATGTCCAACATAGCTACAATCGAGCCCTACATAGCTCAACCGATCACATCCCCTTTCAGGTGGGTTTGGGATTCCAACCATTGGGTCCCATAGATGTTGCACTTCCCCTTGCAGTCACCTCAACTAACTCATCTCCTGCTCCAACTGAAGCTTACAAAGCCACCCAGTTCATTGAGAATATCAAACACATCCACCAACAAGTTTAGGATATCCTACAGAAGTCCAATGACAAGTACAAGAAGCGCCATGATCAACATCGGGTGCCACATAAGTTTCAAGTGGGCGAGAAAGTTTGGTTTCACTTGCAGAAAGAACACCTTACAGGACCCCATCGAAAGCTTCGCCCACTCCATTATGGGATGTACACCATCACCAAGGTTGTGGGGGATAATGATTTTGAGCTCAAAATTCCTCCCTTACTTGGTTTTCACCCAGTGTTCAACGTGGACCTCCTTCGACCTTATTTCCCACCATTATTGGACACCTTAGAAGTAGTAGAACAACTGAAACCAACATATATCAAACCCGATTGCATACAACAAGAATCCAGTGATCATATTGTGGACACACAGATCAAGGGCACTCGACAACAAAGGATCCAACTTTATTGAGTTGTCAAAGCAGGGCAACTCCTGCACCAAGTCAAGTGACTCACCCTGGGCCAAATTCAACAGAAATTTCCTCATCTGATGGGGGAACTCAACCCAATGGAGACGATTGCTTCCTAAGGAGGGAGGATTGATCTAGGTGGATATTAGTGGCCACCCAACTTTTCCAACTAGCTTAGAATAAATTTCTTGAAATTTTGGTAATTTACTATTTTTAGAGGTTTTTTGGGTCCAAAACTTCCAAAGTCGTTTTGAGGCCCTAAAAATATTTTTTTGGGCATCTACCGGTTGGAAAATATAGATCACCTATCAAAGTACCTCTACACTATTAGGTCAAGCACTGTTGGCCCTTGGTTATGGAAGGAAGCGAAGTACAAAGAATAAAAGGTAAAAAGCGAGCTTCGCGGACGACACAGTAACTGTTACTGGGTCGAAGTGAGAAAAAGAGCAGAAAAGATGGAGCAAATTATGGAAAAGCAAGTCGTTGGATGAGAAGACCAAGGATGACAGGAAAGCAAGGAAGATGGATTGAGGAAATCTCAACAAGTGGAAAAATCTATCATTGGATGCTTTGGAGCACCGCATAGGAAGAAAGGAAATATAGGCTGACGAAGCCTGGGAAAAGTGGGTCAAGTTGACCTAGGGTTTTAGACACCTAGGGTTTTGGTAATTAGGGTTTTGACACCTAGTTTTTGACCTAAGGCTATCGATGAGGTATTGTAATGTATAAATAAAGGCCAAGAGGACCTGGGTGGGGGGGGTACATGTTGTTATGATGTTGTTGTTGATCTAGTCATATAGTTGTGTGAGAGATCATTATATTGTGAGGAAGAAGAGCTGAGTGGAGAGCCTTATGGTATTGTAAGATCTTCAGCTGGGTGCGAAGATCAGTTCTTGCAGCTAGGTGTGCAGGAAGGGGAGAGGAAGAGAGAGAAGAAAGAATATCTAATTGCTAAGAGTGCATACAAGAACTGTAAGCTTTACCTTAATATATCATAAACATAGTTCTATGGATGTAGCCCTAGAAAGAGGGTGAACCATGTACATCTCTTGTTATGTGTATGATTGATTCTTTGATCTTTGTCATTGTTATATTGTTATTTGCATTGCTATGTTAGATCAGATCTATAGCTGTGCGGGATAGATCTAGCTTGATAAGTGTTAGATGCATATTGAGTTGATGTTGTACTAGATCCACTTGATATTCCCCTGGTTGTAGACATTTCTGTCCTGCAACCCACTCATAGCTGCTTCGGGTGAGACTGCATCTACTTCGCAGGTGTTTTCGAAAGGGCCAGTAGCTAGGTCTTGTTGGAGCGCTCTTGGAGTGAACCTTGGGTCTGCCCCTGTGCCAACAAGCACCCCATTGATCTGACCCCCAGTGCACCACTTCCAAGTGTGCTAGTATATCGCCGCTCTATGTTAGAGAATGAGGAGATCAAGAGACAGATCCAAGAATTGCTCCACAAGGGGCACATCTGTCCCAGATCATCAACTTGTGGGAGCCCAGTCATGCCGGTATAGAAGAAATATGGAACCTGGCAACTCTGCATTGATTATCAGGCCCTGAATAAAATCACAGTAAGAAACCGGTACTCGATTCCCCGAATCAACGACCTCCTTGATCAACTCACAGGGGCCAAATACTTTAGTAAGATTGATCTGAAGTCTGGCTACCACCAGGTCCCGATAGAATAGACATAGTAATGGAAGACCACCTTCAAGTCAAAGGAAGGCCTTTTTGAATGGTTGTTCATGCCCTTTGGTTTGACAAATGCTCCATCCACTTTCATGAGGGTGATGGAAGATATCCTGCGACCATTCATGAATAATTTTGTAATGGTTTATCTAGATGACATTCTCATTTACAACAAGACTTGGGAAGAACATTTGCAACATATTCAACAAGTTCTACACACCTCGCGGAAGCAAAAGCTATACACCAACTTGGAAAAATGCTCCATCGGCATGGACAGGGTCCATTACCTGGGCTACATCGTTGATCAGCATGGTGTACATGTGGATCCAACCAAGATCCAAGTCATCCATGACTGGCCAGCCCCAACGACTCTCACTAAGCTTTAGAGCTTCTTGGGCCTTGCCAATTTCTACCGCAGGTTCATCTTGGGATTATCCCATATTGCATGGGCCCTTAGCCAAATAACTAGTTGTGGTGGTAAGGAAATATTTGCATGGGGTCGGTCCCAACAAAAATCATTCGATGATTTGAAGCAATGCTTGTGCTCAGCCCCAGTACTTTCACTACCATACCTAAAACAACCCTTTGAGATCGAGACAAATTCTTCAAACTATGCTATGGGTGTCATTTTCACTCAGCACGACCACCCCATGGCCTATCATAGTGAGACACTATCAGATGTTGTTCATAAGTACCCTACTTATGACAGATAAATGTACTCCATTGTGCAAGCCTGATTCCAGTGGAGACATTAGATTCTTGGGAAGGAGACAATCATCCACACTGATAATAATCCATTGCATTTCATGCAGACACAAGGAAAATTACAGAATGAACACCATCAAAAGTGGTCCACATACTTGCAGCAATTCCACATCAACATCAAGTATAAAACATGAATCACCAACCGCATTGCTGATTGCCTCAGTAGACCGCCAGTCATGACACTCACCACGATGCTAGACTCTTGTGGCCATGGGACCTATGGATGGCCCCAACTCTATGAGACAGACCCAAACTTTTCCACCACCTACCAAATGTTGGGTGCAAATGCAGTTGTCAATAATTTCCATCTTCAGGATGGGTTGCTGTGTCGTCTGGGCCATATCTGCGTTCCATCAAGCGAGTGAATGAAGCTAATATAGGAATCCCACTACAGTCAGGTGGTAGGACACTTCGATGTCTAAAAGACAGTGGTGATGCTAGAGAAACATTTCTACTAGACGAAACTTCAATAGGAGGTCAACAAGTATATCAGGTTCCGCACTGCCTGTGTTATTGCCAAACCGACCACTAAGAAACAAGGCATGTACACCCCTTTTCCTACTCCTAACAGACCATGGGAATCCATATCAATGGACTACATGTCGGGTCTCCTGTCCACCAAGTGGGGAAATGACTGTGTTTTTGTGGTTGTTGATCACTTTTCTAAGATGGCGATTCTAGTTGCCTGCAAGAAGAGCATCACAGCATAAGCCATTGCCAAGCTCTTCTTTGAACAAGTCTAGGTACATTTTGGAATCCCACAAACCATTGTCTCAGATCGGGACAGTCGATTTCTCAACACATTCTGGTAGAGCCTCTGGTCACTGTTGGACACAAAGCTCACCAAATCCACGACCTTCCACCCCTAGACAGATGGCCAAATCGAGATCGTAAATCAAATGATCGTGCATATCCTGTGGATGTATAATTCCAAGCAGCCTTTCACATGGGATGAGATTCTTCCCTATGTCCAACATAGATACAACCAATCCCTGCATAGCTCAACCGACCACATCCCCTTTCAGGTGGGGTTGGGATTCCAACCATTGGATCCCATATATGTTGCACTTCCCCTTGTGGTCACCTCGACCGACTCATCTCTTGCTCCAACTGAGGCTGACAAAGCCACCCGGTTCATTGAGCGGATCCAACACATCCACCAACAGTTTCAGGATATCCTACAGAAGTCCAATGACAAGTACAAGCAACACCATGATTAACATTGGGTGCCACATAAGTTTCAGGTGGGTGGCAAAGTTTGGTTGCACTTGTAGAAAGAATGCTTTACATGACCCCATCAGAAGCTTCACCCACTCCATTATGGGTCATACACCATCACCAAGGATGTGGGGGATAATGATTTTGAGCTCAACTTTCCTCCCTTCCTTGGCCTGCACCCAGTGTTCAATGTGGACCTCCTTTGACCTTATTTCCCACCATTATTGGACACCTCAGAAGTAGCAGAACAACTGACACCAACAAATCTCAACCTAAAATGCGTACAATAGGCATCCAAATATTAGATTGTGGACACACAAATCAAGGGCACTTGAAAACAAAGGATCCAAATTTATTGAGTCATCAAAGCATGGCAGCTCCTGCACCATGGCAAGTGGCTCACCCGAGGCCAAATTCAATAGAAATTTCCTCATATGATGGGGGAACTCAACGCAATGGAGACCATTGCTTCATAAGGAGGGAGGATTGATCTAGGTGGATATCGGTGGCCACCCATCTTTTCCAATTGACTCAAAACATCTTTCTGGAAATTTTGGTAATTTACTATTTTTAGTAGTTTTTCGGGTCCTGAACTTCTAGAGCCATTTTGAGGCCCTAAACGACATTTTTTGGGCATCTACCGGTCGAAGAACATAGATCACCTACCGAGGTACCTCTGCACTATCAGGTCAAGCACCCCATCGATCTGACCCTCGACGCACCACTACCCAATGGGCCAGTCTATCGCCGCTCTATGTTAGAGAATGAGGAGATCGAGCGACAGATCCAAGAACTGCTCCACAAGGGGCACATCCATCCCAACTCATCACCTTGCAGGAGCCTAATTGTGCTCATACAAAAGAAATATGAAACATGGCGAATCTGCATTGATTATCAGGCCCTGAATAAAATCACAGTAAAAAATTGATACCCGATTCCTCGAATCGACGACCTCCTTGATCAACTCACGAGGGCCAAATACTTTAGTAACATTGATCTGAAGTCTTGCTACGATCAGGTCCCGATAGAACAAACAATTGTATGGAAGACTGCCTTCAAGTCAAAGGAAGGCCTTTTTTAATGGTTGGTCATGCCCTTTGGTTTGACAAATTCTTGAACCACTTTCATGAGGATGATGGACGATATCCTACGACCATTCACCAATAATTTTGTAGTGGAGTATCTGGATGAAATTATCATTTACAACAAGACTTGGGTAGAACACTTGGAACATATCCAACAGGTTCTGCACACCCTGCGACAACACAAGCTATACGCCAACTTGGAAAAATGCTCCTTCGGCATGGACAGGGTCCATTAGCTGGGCTACATCGTTGATTAGCATGGCGTACATGTGGATCCAACCAAGATCCAAGTCATCCATGGCTGGCCAGCCCCAACCACACTCACTGAGCTTCAGAGCTTCTTGGGCCTTGCCAATTTCTACCGCAGGTTCGTTTTGGGATTCTCCCATATTGCATGGGCCCTCAGCTAAATATTCAGGGGTGGTGGTAAGGCAAAATTTGTGTGGGGTCGGTCCCAACAACAAGCGTTCAATGATTTGAAGCAACGCTTGTGCTCATCCCCAATAGTTTCACTACCAGACTTGCAAAAACCCTTTGAGATTGAGACAAATTCTTCAGACTATGTTGTGGGCGTCGTTCTCACTCAACACGACCACTCCATGGCCTATCATAGTGAGACACTATCAGATGTTATCTGTAAGTACCCTAATTACAAAAAAGAAATGTACTCCATTGTGAAAGCTTGCCGCCAATGGAGACATTACATTCTTGGGAAGGAGACAGTCATCCACACTGATCATAAGCCACTGCAGTTCATGCAGACAGAAGGCAAATTACATAATGACCTCAATAAAAAGTGGTCCACATACTTGCAACAATTCCACCTCAACATCAAGTATAAAAAAGGAAGCCCCAACCGCATCATTGATTGCCTTAGTAGACTTCCAGTCG
The DNA here is from genome assembly GCA_009831015.1 of Picea engelmannii. NCBI lineage: Eukaryota > Viridiplantae > Streptophyta > Pinopsida > Pinales > Pinaceae > Picea > Picea engelmannii. Next base: position 341,447 of record ML777803.1, on the reverse strand, counting down.
TGACACTCACCACGGTGTTAGATTCTTGCGGCCGTGAGACCTCTGGATGGCCCCAACTCTACGAGACAGACTCAGACTTTGCCACCACCTACCAAATGTTGGGTGCAAACACAGTTGTCGATAATTTCCATCTTCTAGGTGGGTTGTTGTGTCGTCTGGGTCATATCTGTGTTCCATCAAGCGAGTGAGAGAAGCTGATCTGGGAAGCCCACTATAGTCGGTTCGCAGGAAACTTTGGCATTGGAAATATAGTGGCGATGCTACAAAAAAATTTCTACTGGATGAAACATCGACAGGAGGTCAGCAAGTATATCAGGTTCTGCACTGCCTGCTCTATTTCCAAACAGACCATTAAGAAACAAGGCCTATACACCCATCTTCCTACTCCTGACATGCCATGGGAATCCATCTCAATGGACTACATGTCGGGCCTTCCCTCCACCAAGCGGGGAAATGACTGTGTTTTTGTGGTTGTTGATCGCTTTTCTAAGATGGTGATTCCGGTTGCCTGCAAGAAGAGCATCACAACAGAAGCCACTGCCAAGCTCTTCTTTGAGCGAGTTTGGGTACATTTTGGAATCCCACAAACCATTGTCTTAGATTGAGACAATCGATTTCTCATCACATTCTAGTCGAGCCTTTGGTCACTACTAGACACCAAGCTCTCCAAATCCATGACCTTCCACCCCTAGACATATGGCCAAACCGAGGTCGTAAATCGAATGATCGTGCATATCCTACACATGTATAATTCCAAGCACCCTCACACATGGGATGAGAGTCTTCCCTATGTCCAACATAGCTACAAATAAGCTTTTCATAGCTCAACCAACCACAACCCCTTTCAGGTGGGGTTGGGATTCCAACCATTGGGTTCCATAGATGTTTCACTTCCCCTTGCGGTCACCTCGACCGATTCATATCCTACTCCAACTGAAGCTGAAAAATCCACCCAGTTCATTGAGCGGATCCAACACATCCACCAACAGGTTCAGGATATCCTACAGAAGTCCAATGACAAGTACAAACAATGCCATGATCAACATCAGGTGCCACATAAGTTTTAGGTGGGTGACAAAGTTTGGTTGCACTTGCATAAAGAACACCTTATAGGACCCCATCAAAATATTCTCCCACTCCGTTATGGGTCGTACACCATCACCAAGGCTGTGGGGGATAATTCTTTTGAGATCATCATTCCTCCCTTCTTTGGCCTTCACCCAGTGTTCAACGTGGACCTCCTTCTGCCTTATTTCCCACCATTATTGGACACCTCAAAAGTAGCAGAACAACTAAAACCAACATAGCTCAACCCTGACTGCATACAAAAAGCATCTAATGATCATATTGTGGACACACAGATCAAGGGCACTCGATAGCAAAGGATCCAGTTTTATTGAGTCATCAAAGCAGGGCAACTCCTGCACCAAGGCAAGTGGATCACCCGGGGCCAAATTTAGCTGAAATTTCCTCATATGATGGGGGAAATCAAAGCAATGGAGACCATTGCTTCCTGAGGGAGGATTGATCTAGGTGGATATCGGTGTCCACCCACCTTTTCCAACTGGCTCAAAACAACTTTCTGGCAATTTTGGTAATTTACTATTTTTAGAAGTTTTTCGGGTCCTGAACTTCCAGAGCCGTTTTGAGGCCCTAAACGATGTTTTTTGGGCATCTATTGATCAAAATAAATTGTCATGATATTTTTTCCAACAGTTGTAGTCCTCAAATAGATCTTTCCAATGAGCTATCGTGCGCTCCAAACAGAGATCGTATGCCAAAGTTACGCCCCCGGGAAGTTGATACACCAAACTACCCAAAACGAAGATCATATGCCAAAGTTATTCATCTTCTAGGATTATTCATGTGGTATGCCAAAGTTTGTCATGATGATATTTTTCGATTGGTAGATGCCCAAAAAATGTCATTTAGGGCCTCAAAACGGATCCACAAGTTCATGACCCGAAAAACTGCCAAAAATAGTAAATTACCAAAATTGCGAGAAAGATGTTTTGAGGCAGTTGGAAAAGGTGGGTGGCCACCGATATCCACCTGGATCATGAGCATAGGAAAGGAGAATTGGTTAAGGTATGTTTGTTGTAAATGAAGAAGTATTTCCAACTACATGATTACCCCTCAAGGGTAGAAGCTATAATTTCATCCTACCACTTGCAAGGAAAGGAAACCATGTGGTGGGATCAACTTAAGCAAGCGAAACACCCTAATGAGAAAAAGGATCCCATGGAGGAAGTTCATAGGATATTTCCAAGAGAAATATTTGTCCAAGAATTATTATGAAAGGAATATGAAGGATTTCTTTGAACTCAAGTTGGGAACCATAACAATGGATCAATATGAGAAGAGGTTCTTTGAATTGTTGAAATATGTGGACATCATAAAGGATGAAAAAGTCAAAATCCAAAGGTTTCTAGGTGGGTTACCCTTCCTATACAATGAGAAGATTCAATATGATAACCATAATACTTTGGAGGAAGCCATAAGGAGAGAAAAGCATCTTTATGAGCAGAGAAAAGGGAAGCCAATTTTCCAAAAATCATGGAATGACAAGATGAAGGGTAAAAATGATTAAAGGCAAAAAGGTTTTAAGATACCATTTTTAAAGAACAACTTCCAAGAAAATCAACAAGGTTAGTAAACCCAAAATGAGCACAATATTGCAAATTTATTTGGGAAAAGGCTAAGGAAAAATCATGTACAATGTTGGGGATGTGAAGGAAATCACTTATATAGGGAATTCCCTCACAAAGGAGAAAGAATGAGAATTTTCCACAACATTCAAGAGGTTGAAACATTTTAAGAGATGGGAGGAAACATGCCAAGGATTTATGTAGACTTGGACAACAAGCAAGTAGAATATCAATCCCCCATGATTGAAGTGGAAGGTAAGATTGATAAGCAACCCATAACAATTTTAATTGATTCAGGATCTATCCATAGTTACATAAAATCTAACATTGTTGAAATATTTCATTTGCAAAGGAGTAAGCATAATAAATCTTGGTTAGTTCAATTAGCCATAGGGGCTCAGAGAAAGATCAATGAGCTAGTTAAAAATTGTTCAATAGACATGAATGGAAGCAACACAAAGGTAGAACATCATACCATTGGGTTCATATGATTGTCTAATTGGCATGGATTGGTTGGAAAAACACCATGTTGTCCAAAACTGTTACAAAACTAAAATCACATGTTTTTATGAATAAGGGAAGCAAGGAAATATTCAAGGAATTCCAAGAGATGTAGTTTTTAGAGAAATTTCAGTTACGTAGTTGAAAAAGAGTTTCAGGAAGGGATGTCAAATTTTTGTAGCCCATATGGAAGAGGAAACCAAAGATAAAGTGGCAAGCATTGAAGACCATCTGGTCTTGAGAGATTTTAAATATGTTTTTTGGGAAATCCCAGGACTATCACCAAAGAGAGACATTGATTTCTTTATTGATTTGGTGCTAGGAGCTACCCAAGTGTCCAAGACACCTTACAAAATTGGCATGTATGAATTGAAAGAGTTCCAGATGTAGCTTGAAGAACTTTTTAATAAGGGGTATATACATCCAAGTGTGTCACTGTTGTTGGGTATTCTACCCTACGGACTAATAAGCTAGGGCTCTAAACTTATACGCAGAAAATGACCCTTAAGACTTAACTTTTGACCTTCTACCCGAATCTGAAACCTCTTTCTTCACATGCATACAAGAGAAGAATAAACCAACCTTTTTTCGGACGACTGAAGTAGATCCTCCGTTGA